>JARSSU010032036.1:0-90273 GCA_029619165.1 Eurosta solidaginis | reverse complement strand
CTCAAAAACTTATCATATCTCTAAGCCAAAAGTACGTATGTGCAATAGAGCCTATAGTGCACACCCTCCTGCTGGCATCGCTGCTTATTAGTTATTTTTTTTTTTTTTTTTTTTTTTTTTTTTTTTTTTTTTTTTTTTTTTTTTTTTTTTTTTTTTTTTTTTTTTTTTTTTTTTTTTTTTTTTTTTTTTTCTTTTTTTTTTTTTTTTTTTTTTTTTTTTTTTTTTTTTTTTTTTTTTTTTTTTTTTTTTTTTTTTTTTTTTTTTTTTTTTTTTTTTTTTTTTTTTTTTTTTTTTTTTTTTTTTTTTTTTTTTTTTTTTTTTTTTTTTTTTTTTTTTTTTTTTTTTTTTTTTTTTTTTTTTTTTTTTTTTTTTTTTTTTTTTTTTTTTTTTTTTTTTTTTTTTTTTTTTTTTTTTTTTTTTTTTTTTTTTTTTTTTTTTTTTTTTTTTTTTTTTTTTTTTTTTTTTTTTTTTTTTTTTTTTTTTTTTTTTTTTTTTTTTTTTTTTTTTTTTTTTTTTTTTTTTTTTTTTTTTTTTTTTTTTTTTTTTTTTTTTTTTTTTTTTTTTTTTTTTTTTTTTTTTGTATTTTTTTTTTGTTTTTTTTTTTTTTTTTTTTTTTTTTTTTTTTTTTTTTTTTTTTTTTTTTTTTTTTTTTTTTTTTTTTTTTTTTTTTTCTTTTTTTTTTTTCTTTTTTTTTTTTTTTTTTTTTTTTTTTTTTTTGTTTTTTTTTTTTTTTTTTTTTTTTTTTTTTTTTTTTTTTTTTTTTTTTTTTTTTTTTTTTTTTTTTTTTCTTTTTTTTTTTTTTTTTTTTTTTTTTTTTTTTTTTTTTTTTTTTTTTTTTTTTTTTTTTTTTTTTTTTTTTTTTTTTTTCTTTTTTTTTTTTTTTTTTTTTTTTTTTTTTTTTTTTTTTTTTTTTTTTTTTTTTTTTTTTTTTTTTTTTTTTTTTTTTTTTTTTTTTTTTTTTTTTTTTTTTTTTTTTTGGGCTTTTCATTAACAGCAGATGTAGAAGTGTGACCTACGAGAATAAACGGTTGAGGCACGTTCCGATTCAGTATTGCACTAGTGAGGTAAGGGCTCCAGATACTAAGGTTGGCGAGTTGCAGATCTCGAGGCAGCAATTCAACTAGGTACTAGAAACCTTCGACAATATTTATTAAGATGACGAAGTTATTCTATACATAAGTCTGCTACCTAATTTGTTCTTTGTGTTTGGTCGCCAAACAAGTTTGGTAGTTGCTATTGACAAAATCAGTCTATGTGAGATTTTATGACGGCCATTCCCTTCTAGGCCTTACAGTTTATAAATTTTCGCAATCCTTTTTGATCTCTTGCTCTCTCTGCACTCTATGTCTTCTTCTTTTTCCATTAATCTGTATTCCCTTTTATGGTTACACTTTTTTTCTTCTTTTCTACACTTTCTGTTATACTTCATTCTTGTCTTTGAGGACTTGTTATCTTCTCTTCTCGAGTCTTGTTGCTAACCTATTTTCATTCACCCTTTTTTTTTTTTACCTTTGGTGCCCCCTTGCTCCGTTCTGTATATGACACACATTTTTAATTACCTATTCCTTCTTCGTCCTACGTACATAACCTTTCTCTAAGTCCCCTACATTTCCCCATCACTTTATCAATTTTATATATATTTTTTTTGTACTGCGCAAAAGCACTCAAGGGGTAATGTAGTGCGTAACCTCAACGGCGTCGATGAGTGAGAAATAAAATCTGCACAGCGGAAAACAAAAATCTGACCAAGCTTCAATAAAAAAGAAAAAAACCATTAAAACAAAAATCTGCTTAACCGCAGTCAAATTTCATTTGATTCAATTTTTATCTTTTTTGTCAACGTAAAACATCTGTTTGTGTCATAGGTTGCAATGTACATTAGTCTTACAAACATATTTTTTCCTTTATTCATTCATCTGTCGGTTTTCACCTATCGCGTACTGTTTTGCTGTCTAGAACGTCATACGGTTGTTTCCAGCTTTAACGAAATACCACGAAAGTAGAAAAAGAAAGTGCAAGAACAAAACATGGTCTGAAGTATTGAAATTTCTTTGCATCAACGATCTTAGCAGGACTTTTATGCATTCAAGAAAATAAAAACAAAAAGAGAAAGAATTTCGGCCATCAAATACCGAGCAAACAAATAAAAACTATCTATAAGACGCGCAAATCGAGTCAACTTAAAAAATGGAAAGAAAAACAATCAAGTCAGTCGAATTTTAGTGAGTACGTAGAAAAGTACAAAAAACTTTAAACAATTGTGCCCCGAGGTCCAAAGTTCTACAAATTCTATTTCAACTAAATTTAACTGCAAATCTTGGTTGCGCTAAAGCTATGACTTTACCTTGTTGAGCAATGCATTTACAGTAGTTGCAGTCAAGTGAAAGACCACAAAACCGTTTGGTCCAGTCGTTAACAGAGCAGTTAAGATAGTAATTGTTGCAATGAGCAGTTGAGTGCAGCATTGCAATAAAAAAGATTGACAGTGTGATTCCATGTCAGCAAAATAATCATAAGTGGTTAACTTAGCCCAAGCACAGGTGATGAGGTGAGATGGGCGCTCGGTCATCCAATGGCATTCCCATATTACGTCTGTAGACCACCATGCGATAATCAAATGATTGTGACCATATCGCACAATGGAAACGGTGTTCAAGAATAAACTTACTTTTCAAGCTCCCCTAAACAGAGCTTTGTTACAGAAAATCGATTATGACTACTCAGCATATACCCGTACAGCGCTTTCGCGATTTATATATTAGTACGCAAGAGGTTGTAAAGACTCAAGAGTTTGTTTTTCTCTGGCGAGCCAACTCCGGCAGCGGCAGTATTCTGCTGCCCCACTCGCACTCCAACACGCAGTCCTACTCAACTTCCACTCCCTTTCTGTTCTACATCAGCTACCGACTCCTCTTTCACTCCGAATCTCACACTGTAAGTTCTCACTCCACTTTCCACCATCTCAGCCCTTGATCTCGCACGACTCCACCAAAACCAACTATCTACTCACAATCCACTTGCATTTCCTTTCCATTCCCTTAGCGATACCCGCTTTCACACCTACTCAACTCCCATTTATAAGGCTTGAACATATATATATTAAGCGATATGTATCTTAAGCCGGCCTACGGAAGTACTTTACTGCAGCATCAACACAGATGGGGGCTCTAGTGTTACAGACCCTTTAATTATGGGTATGGCATTTTCAAACATCCACCGGTTACCTCACTGTTTTGTAACTTTGGCTCAGCGATCTGTTATCAGGTGATGTTGCTCAATTGGTGACAATGATATTTATCGAAGTTTTTATGGCTCAAGTTATTTACAAGACAAGGATCCGTTACGAACCGACACCTACACCTTAAGTGTAAGATCAATTATCTCTGGAAACTCGTAGAAGCATTTAGGCTATTTCAACCCATTCCCTCCTGGCACCGGAGTCAACAACTGGTTGGAGACGATGAGTAGCTTAAAAGTTATATATATATATATATTGCCACCGGGCATCTGTGAACTGTAGGAGTTTAATGTGACTTGACTTTTTTATATTTAATTAAATGATATAATAGCTTTATCGAGTTTTCAGCCAATTCTGTAGAGATGTGATGCGATATAATGTGTTTAAGTATACATACTTTAAGAAGGTGTGTTTAGAACAAGCAAACCATAATTATGTCTTATATTGTTCATATATGTGATATGAAAAAGTCAAACGATGTGATGATAAAAATTATTTATATTTGTTATATTTCTTATCATTTGTGCGATGGGACATCGTTGTTAAATTGTGATCTCATGACGTGATATTTAAGTTTGTCTGTCATTTGATTGGATGTTGTATGTTATCATGGTATCTAATTGGATATAAATTATAATAAGAAATGTCACTTGATGAGCTATTACGATAAGGAGTGCGATGGCTAGTGCTTTATTTTACAGATATTCAGTCACATAATAGCATTTAGCATCGATACCAGTAGCTCAAAAACTACCAAATTTAACATTATCACATATGTTTCATTTTCAATCAACAACTCCATTTGTATCATGTGATCATCAGCTCGCAGTGTCACATAATGCTTTATCACAAGTTGGTCGAATATTATCACTGCAAATTAGATCAAATGGAAAATTCTTATTAAAAGGCTTAAACTAACAAATGTATATTTCATTTCATATCACAACTCCACTCATATCATGTGACATCAGTGGCAGTGTCACATAATGCGTTATCACAAATTGGTCGTGGTAAAGTTAGACTATATATATTTAAAAATTAAATTTAAATGATTTCATTAATATGTTTGTAAATGCTTTGTAAGATTTATTTCACGCACATTTATTGCGTGTTAACACATTTCTATAATTTTCATTTCGAAAGATATGTCTGTGCAACACTATATTTGTTTTTCCGACATCGTACGCAAATATGCACAAAATCAAAAGTATTGCTTATATTTGGAGCAAATGAATATTTTCAAAAGAGAATTAAATTATTTAATGTCTTGTTTGGCAAGTTAACAACAATTCAATCTAATATTACTGAAAACATTATTATACTCGCTTACTTGAATAGATTTGTATGTACATATGTATGACGTGTATGTGTGTGTGCATATTTCATATATTTATTTAATGCCAACGCAATGATATTCAATAAACAAATCCCAAATTGCAAAGTAACAGCGAGAACATAAATACAAACCAAATATAAACATGGCTGAGCGCGCAATCAAAATATGTGTAGTATGTGTGTGTGTTAACACAAACATACCCTTGTTATACCTTTCATGAAAATGAAATGGTATATTAATTTCGTCACGAAACCGAAAATTGTAAGTCCTTAAAGGAAAATAGATAGACCCACCATTAAGTATACCGAAATAATCAGGTTGAAGAGCTGAGTTGATTAGCCAGTCCGTCCGTCTGTCCGTCTGTCCGTCTGTCTGTTTGTATCAAACTAGTCCTCAATTTTTGAGATATCTTGATAAAATTTGGTGAGGGGTGTATTTGGGTGTCCGATTAGACATTTGTCGGAACCGACCGGATCGGACCACTATAGCATATATCCTCCATACACCGATTTTCAGAAAAGAGGATTTTTGTAATATCTTACCCAATTACAGACTGAAGCTTCAAACTTCACCATATACTTTCGTATATTGCACATATTGTTGCCTGAAAAAATTGATGAGATCGGTCGTATATATAGTATATATCCCCACAACCGATTGTTCAGATAAGGAACTTTTCGTAATTACTGCCCCATTTTAAGAGCTAGAGGCTTCAAATTTCAACGAAGCGTAGGTATATAGCATATATTGTTGTCTGAAAAAATCATAAAGATCGGTGGTATATATAGTATATATATGGTGGTATATATAGTATATATATAGTATATATATACTATATATATATATTTCGCAAATTTGGCCCCATTTTAACAGCTAGAAGCTTCAAAATTTCACCGAATACTTACGCATATAGCATATATTGTTGTCTGAAAAAATCATAGAGATCGGTTGTATATATAGTATAATATCTACAACCGATGTTCAGATAAGAAACTTTCGCAATTTCTACCCCATTTAACAGCTATAAAGCTTCAAATTTCACCGATTGCTTACGTATATAGCATATATTGTTGTCTGAAAAATCATAGAGATCGGTTGTATATATAGTATATATATCATACAACGATGTTCAGATAAGAACTTTTCGCAATTCTACCCCATTTTAACAGCTATAAGCTTCAAATTTCACCGATTGCTTACGTATATAGCATATATTGTTGTCTGAAAAAATCATAGAGATCGGTTGTATATATAGTATATATCTCATACAAACCGATTGTTCAGATAAGAAACTTTTCGCAATTTCTACCCCATTTTAACAGCTAGAAGTAACTTCACCAAATGCTTAAGATATAGGCAAAACTTAAGCATGGTGAAAGTTGAAGATTATAGCTGTTAAAATGGTAGAAATGCCGAAAAGTTTCTATCTGCAACAACGGTTATGAGATACTCATACTATATATACAAAACCGATCTCTATGATTTTTTCAGACACAATATATGCTATATACGTAAGCAATCGTGAAATTTGAAGCTTATAGCTGTTAAAATGGGGTAGAAATTGCGAAAAGTTTCTTATCTGAACAATCGGTTGTATGATATATTACTATATATACAACGATCTCTATGATTTTTCAGACAACAATATATGCTATATACGTAAGCAATCGTGAAATTTGAAGCTTATAGCTGTTAAAATGGGGTAGAAATTGCGAAAAGTTTCTTATCTGAACAATCGGTGTATGAGATATATACTATATATACAACCGATCTCTATGATTTTTTCAGACAACAATGATATGCTATATGCGTAAGTATTCGGTGAAATTTGAAGCTACTAGCTGTTAAAATGGGCCAAAATTTGCGAAAATATATATAATATATATATATATATATATATATACTATATATACCACCCCATATATATACTATATATACCACACCGATCTTTATGATTTTTTTCAGACAACAAACTATATGCTATTACCTAAGCATTTCGTTGAAATTTGAAGCCTCTAGCTCTTAAAATGGGGCAGTAATTACGAAAAGTTCCTTTATCTGAACAATCGGTTGTGGGTGATATATACTATATATACGACGATCTCATCAATTTTTTCAGGCAACCATATGTGCAATAGTACGAAAGTATATGGTGAAGTTTGAAGCTTCACAGTGCTGTTAATTGGCGTAGATCATACAAGATCTCTTTTTCTGAAAATCGGTTGTATGCGAGGATATCTGCTATATAGTGGTCCGATCCGGTCGGTTCCGCACAAATGTCTATCGCGACACCAAATACACCCGCTCACAAATTTATCAAGTAGTTCTCAAAAATGAGGGACTAGTTTGCATACGAAACAGACAGACGGACAGACGGACAGACGGACAGACGGACATGGCTAAATCAACTCAGCTCTTCAACCTGATTATTTCGGTTATACTTAATGGTGGGTCTATCTATTTTCCTTTAGGACTTACAATTTTCGGTTTCGTGACGAAATTAATATACCATTTCATTTCATGAAAGGTATAACAAGGGTATGTTTGTGTTAACACACACACATACTACACATATTTTGAGTGCGCGCTCAAGCCATGTTTATATTTGGTTGTAATTTATGTTCTCGCTGTTGCTTTGCAATTTGGGATTTGTTTTATCTGAATAGCATTGCGTTGGCATTAAATAAATTATATGAAATATGCACACACACATACATGTCATAACATATGTATGTATATACAAATCTATTAAAGTAAGCGAGAATAATAATGTTTTCAGTAATATTAGATTGAATTGTTGTTAACTTGCCAAACAAAGGCATTAAATAATTTTAATTCTATTTTGAAAATATTCATTTGCTCCAAATATAAGCAATACTTTTGATTTCGTGCATATTTGCGTACGATGTCGGAAAAAACAAATATTATGTTGCACAGACATATCTTTCGAAATGAAAATTAATTAGAAATGTGTTAACATGCAATATATGTGCGTGAAATAAATCTTACAAAGCAATTTACAAGCATATTTAATTGAAAGCATTTAAAATTTTAATTTTTAAATATATATAGTCTAAACTTTACCACGACCAATTTGTGATAACGCATTATGTCACACTGCCAACTGATGTCACATGATATGAGTGGAGTTGCGATATGATATGAAACATACTGTGGTAATGTTACATTTGTTAGTTTAGGTCTTTTAATAAGAATTTTTCAATTTGGATCTAATTTGCAGTGATAATATTCGACCAACTTGTGATAAAGCATTATGAGACACTGCGAGCTGATATCACATGATACAAATGGAGATGTGATATGAAATGAAATATACTGTGATAATGTTAAATTTGGTAGTTTTTGAGCCACTGGTATCGATGCTAAATGCTATTATTGATTGAATATCTGTAAAATAAAGCATACCATCGCACTCCATATCGTAAAGAGCACATCAAGTGACATTTCCTATTATAATTTATGTCCAATTAGATACCATGATAACATACAACATCCAATCAAATGGCATCAAACTTAAATATCACGTCATGAGATCACAGTTTAACAAACGATGTCCCATAGCACAAATGACAAGAAATATAACAAATAATAAATAAATTTATCATCATATCGTTTGACTTTTTCATATCACATATATGAACAATATAAGACATAACATGGTTTGCTTGTTCTAAATCACCTTCTTAAAGTATGTATACTTAAACACATCATATCGCATCACATCTCTACAGAATTGGCTGAAAACTCCATAAAGACAATTATATCATTTAATACAATAACAAATCAAATCACATTAAACTCCAACACTTCACAGATGCCCGGTGGTGTTCAAGCGTTGATAGCGCAATATATAACTTTAAGGTACTCATCATCTCCAACCCAGTTGTTGACTTCACTTACGAGGCGTATTCTGTTATAATTATGAATGCGACTTTACACATACTACGCAGGCGAGACTCCGGTGCCAGGAGGGAATGGGTTGAAATAGCCTAAAGGCTTCTACGAGTTTCCAGAGATAATTGATCTTACACTTTAAGGTGTAAGTGTCGGTTCGTAACGGATCCTTGCTTGCAAATAACTTGAGCCCTAAAAACTTCGATAAATATCATTGTCACCAATTGAACAACATCACCTTGATAGACAGATCGCTGAAGCCAAAGTTACAATAGTGAGGTAACCGGTGGATGTTTGAAAATGCCATACCCACAATAAAAGGGTCTGTAACACTAGAGCCCCCCATCTGTGTTGATGCTGCAGTAAAGTACTTCCTGTAAGGCCGGCTTAAGATACATATCGCTTAATATATATATTTCAAGCCTTATTAATGGGAGTTGAAGTAGGTATGAAAGCGGGTATGGCTAAGGGAATGGAAAGGAAATGCAAGTGGGATTGTGAGTAGATAGTTGGTTTGAGAGTGTGATCAGGGCTGAGATTGGGAAAGGGTGGGAGTGAGAACTTACAGTGAGATTCGGAGTGAAAGAGGGAGTCGGTAGCTGAAGTAAGAACAGAAAAGGGAGTGGAAGTTGGAGTAGGACTGCGTGTTGGAGTGCGAGTGGGAGCAGAATACAGCCCGCCGGGTTGGCTGCCAGAGAAAAACTCTTGAGTTTTACCTCTTTTGCATACTAATATAAAATCGACGCGTACGGGTATATGCTAGTAGCATAAACGATTTTCTGTAAAAAGCTCTGTTTAGCTGTGAAAATAAAGTTTATTCTTTGAAACATTTCCATTGCGAATTGGTCACTCATTTGATTATCGCATGGTGTCTAAACTAATTATGCCATTAGATACCAGCGCCTCATCTCATCAAATCCTTGCTTGGGCAATTAACCACTTATGATTATTTTGGCTGACATGGAATCACAACTGTCAATCGTGTATTGCAATGCTGCACTCAACTGCTCATTGCAACAAATTACTATCTATTAACTGCTACTGTTAACGACTACCAAAAGTTGTCTTTCAACTTGACTGCAACTACTGGAAATGCATTGCGCAACATACGTAAAGCATAGCTTTAGGCGCAACACAAGATTTGCAGTTAAAATTAAGTTGAAAATCGAATTGTAGAACTTTTGGACCTCGGGGCACAATTGCTTAAAAGTTTTTTACTTTTCTACGTACTCACTAGAATATCGACTGACATTGAGTGTTGTTGTTGTCTTTCCATTCTTTAAGTTGAACTCTGATTGGCGCGCTTATAGATAGTTTTTATTTGTTTGCTCGGTATTTGCTGGCGATTCCTTTTCCTCTTTTTGTTTTTTTTAAATATTCTTTGAAATGCAATAAAAGTCTGCTAAGGATCGTTGATGCAAAGAAATATTCAATACTTCAGGCACAATGTTTTAGTTCTTGCACTTTCTTTTCTACTTTCGTGGTATTTCGTTAAAGCTGGGAAACAAACCGTATGACGTTCTAAGCAAAACAGTACGCAGAGAGGTGAAACCGACAGAATGAAATGAAATAAAGGAAAAAATATGTTGTAGAACTAATGTACATTGCAACCTATGACACAAACAGGATGTTTTACGTTGACAAAAAAAAAGATAAAAAATGAAATAAAATGAAATTGGACTGCGGTTAAGCAGATTTTGTTTTAAATGGTTTTTTTCTTTTTTATTTGAAGCTTGTTTCAGATTTTGTTTTCCGATGTTGCAGATTTTATTTCTCACTCAGTCGACGCCGTTGAGGTTAAGCACTACATTACCCTTGAGTGCTTTTGCGCAGTACAAAAAAAAATATATATAAAAATTGAATAAGTGATGGGGAAAATGTAGTGGGACTTAGAGAAATGGTTATGTACAGTAGGACGAGAAGAAAGGAAAAGGAATAAAAATGTGTGTCATATACAGAACGGAGCAAGGAGGGCACCAAAGTAAGGTGAATGAAAATAGGTAGCAACAAGATTTCGAGAAAGAGAAGAGAAAGTCTTCAAAAGACGAAGAAATGAAGTATTACAGAAAGTGTAGAAAAGAAGAAAAAAAGTGTAAACAGAAAAGGGAATACAGAATTAATGGAAAAAGAAGAAGAGCATAGAGTGCAGAGAGAGCAAAGAGATCAAAAAGGAGTGCAGAAAATTTATAAAACTGTAAGGACTAGAAGGGAATGGCCGGTCAATAAATATCTCACATAGATTGATTTTGTCAATAGCACTACCAAAACTTGTTTGGCGACCAAACAAAAAGAACCCAAATTAGGTAGCAGGACTTATGTTATAGAATAACTTCGTCATCTTAATAAATACTAGAAGTTTTCTAGTACCTAGTTGAATTGCTGCCTCGAGATCTGGCAACTCCGCCAACCTTAGTAGCTGGAGCCTTAACCTCACTAGTGCAAGACATGAATACGGAACGTGCTCAACCATTTATTCTCGTAGGTCACACTTCCTACATCTGCTGTTAATGAAAAGCCCTAACTAATAAGCATGCGATGCCAGCAGGAAGGGTGTGCACTTAATATGCTCATATTGACACATAAGTCTTTTTTCTTAGAGATATGAGTAAGTTTTTGAGTCTTACTTCAACGTCATATGATTTGCTCATGATCTTAGAGATTTCGCAGCCCCCCGCTTCTGTCTACGCCTTTCCTGCTTGATGGGTTATATGCAACTCCGGTCTTCTTTAAAATTTTCCTAAATAGATCGAGACGTTTATTCAGCGAGTGCTGCACCCTCCTTTGCCAACTCATCGGCCTTTTCGTTATCTTTTATCCCTTTATGACCGGCAACCCCGTAAATATATATGGTCTGGCTTGAGCGAAGTATTCCCAATGTTTTTTTGTGTTCCCAGGACACTTTTTGTTGACGTACTAAGTAATATTATTGCCTTGATCGTAGCCTGACTATCAGAATATATATTGACACGACTACAGCTCAAGCACGCTTCCCACAAAATTTCAGCCGCTTTCTTCACGGCTATGATTTCCGCCTGAAAAATACTTGCGTAATATGTCAGCCTGTAGGATTCACTTACTAAACATACGAGGATAATATGAAAATGCATACCGAGTTCAAAAGAGAAACCTGCGTTACGCAACAGCTCTTTCGTGCAGGAGCACGTAAAACTTTTAAGTCTCCATTGTAGACCGAGTGCATTGAGAAAATATAGAAACCATGCATATGTTGGCTCTGATTTAGAAGCTTTATACACGAATAGAGGAGAGTTGCATGGTGGTATAGCGGAAACTGGTCTCAAAAAACTAATCCCCACTCATAGCGGTGCTGCTCAATACACTATGATGGGTGTCACTATCATAGTGTACATCCCTCTAAGGGGTTTTCGGACTGCATCTCCCTAGGATTGTCCTGCAATGCGTTTGCACACCATTATTGCTCGGGTAACTTTTGATATAGTGTGGTCAACGTGCTTACTCCACATTAGCTTAGATTCTTACGTAGGACCTAGGTACTTCACCTCAGTCACATGCTTCAACCGTAATCCATACGTTACGATTTGCCTCCGCCCTCCCAGTGTTTTTTTCCTGGTAAAGGTTGCAATGGTCGTCTTCAACCTCAATGTCTTTTGCATTATACTATAAAAGGTGCTCTCAAATCTGCCTCTTATAACGATATCGTTCGCGTACAACTGTCAGCGGATTCAACTCTCTGTAGAAGTCCGTCTACAAGCAGACTTCAAAATATGTGTGACATGACGCCCCCTTGTGGATACCCCTCCGTCGTCTTTTCAACAGATGATTAATAAATTAATAGGAGGAAGTATATTCTCACAAGCCTAAGCAGGTTCTTACTCGACATTTTGAAGGTGCTTGTGTGTTGAAAGACTGGATTTTGGCGATTAACAAAAACAAAAGTTTAACAAAGGGCAAACAAATATTGTTTTTAATGATTAATATCTTAAATTTTTCCTATTCTAGTCCCCCTGCGCCGCAGCTGTCATCGCTGCTACCAATACATGCAGGCCATCGCCATACGTGCAGCGAGAGCGGTGTTCCAAGTTGTTGCTGTATTATTTGGCATTTTAGTTTCGTACAGTTTTAATCCACTTTCGACGAAACCCGTACAGAATAAGTGAATGGCTGGTTGAGCTGCGGTCATCCGTTGGGGTCGCTTGCTGCTGCACATACAATCGCTAAACTCTTGCTCGGCAGCTCAAAGGCAAAACAATGTAAAATGCAATGCACGCGTGGGAGTAAAAGCGAAAAGTAATAATAGTGACCAAACAAAAACACACACACACACACAGAAGGAAATGAACAAGCGCAAGGGGTTAAACTGTAAATGCGAAATTTGAAATGTGAATGAGCTGAGCTCATGCGATCCCTTGAATATGTGCATGCTTAAGTTTATTTGCACATTTGGTCAGTTGATGGGTATCACGTGTTACCTAACTTTCGGCGCATTTGCAGTTATTTTGTAATTTACTTTCAGCTTCTCAATGCTGCTTGCCACAAGCGCGCATTCGTATGCATCGAGTTTGTTTGTTGCTTTGTAAGACCGCAATACCCGCATGCTCAGCTACAGAGAATTGAAAATCGCAAGTTACTAAGGTTTTGTGTCGATTATACGGTACCCAGCTGCTTATGCTTTTGTGTTTGTGTGTGTGTGTAGGATGGGTGCATTTGTAATTGTTGTTGCTGTTAAGCTGCACTTAGATTTTCGTTAACTTGAACCTTATAAAAGCAACAATTTTGAATGCTCCCCTTTTTCGTTGTATTACTTACCTTTTGCTAGTTTTTGAATAAACTCAAAGGGTGTATATAATAACAACAACAACATTAACAACAAGTTAAGTGGTTATAACTAACGCCATTAGCCAACATCATGCAATGGATTTAAGTACAGCAACTGCAGCAAATATTGACTATGGAAGCAATTAACAAATTGAAGCGCAATCAAGGACAGTTTCGTAGTATTAAAAGTGTTTGTATGTAACAATAAACTAGCGGTAAACGAATGTTTAATATTGCTGACTAAAAGTAACGTTGCTGGCGTTTTGAGTGGTAAGATGTTTGCTCTTTTATTGCTATTTACTGGTTAAAGCAATTAGTGCATCTGCAGCCTAACTTCTTTTCTTATACCCAGTGTTGGTTTCACATTGAATTGAAATGATGTTTGGTGTATTGTAGGGAGACGACGTTAGAAGCAGCACATACATTGGATATTGCGGGGTAGATTCTGGATAAATAACAGGTTAACCTACTACACTATCCAGATCGAAGCTGAGCTAGAGTGACGCGCGTCTCCCGGGGAAGGTTGCTCCCTCAACTGCGAGTTCAGGGTATTTGTTTTAAGAGCGGAGTTTACCAGGCAATCTCTGGCATAGTAAACCGTCGAGTGTTCGTGCATGTCGCTGAGAGCCTGTCCGTGCCCCTTTTCTGCATACGGCTGACTTTTTAAGTGCCGGATTTCTTCAAAGTGCTTACGGAGATGATTTCTTAAGTTCCTTAGTGACGGGGCATCCTCATTCAGATGTCTGTTGAAATACTTTCTGGGTATTTAGTAGAAAATATTTGTTCAGCATTTCAATCCTCGCCTCCATTGTGTTGAAGATTTCTGGAGAATGGGTGTACAAAAAATTTAAGTGATTGTCATTTGGCATACGCATGAGAGCAAGTGGACCCTTCCAAGTTTTCCAATGCTTGCAGTAAAAGCTTTTGATAAGTCTAGCGCTACGAGTTCTGTTCTATGTTGGGGTTCTCGATACAATCCGCAAATAATTTGTGCTTTGATGACATTTAGTGCGATGGTGGTGCTACGTAGTTTTCGGAAGTCATACTAATGATTAGCAAGTCGTAGGTTTGTGGTGAAATATGGGAGCAGGACGGCTTCAAGGGTCTTGGCTGCTAGCGATAGGATAAATATCGGACGATATATGTCTTCTACGTTAGTAGGCTTGCAGAAATGATGGATTGGAATTCGCACAGAAAACGCATTTCAAATCAGCTTGGCTCATTTACTCTTTCGCTGTAGGACCTTTGACCGGCTGGTCTGTCGTAATTGACAAAGTAAAAGCCATAGATATTCAAATTAATGGGTGGTCGTTGTGGAAATATCTTAATATATAAAAAATACGTGTCTTAACATTTTTGGGCGCGATGGACTCCTAAAATACTGAACCGATTTTGAATTTGTTTTGCACCCCGTGTGTAGCTTGATCTAACTTGAGAGATAGGATAGGTTATATCTCAGTTTATAGTCGCAATATTATTTTATTGCAAATTTTTTTATTTGTTTATACGTAATAATAAAATGTTACGTATACGCAATGGCACTCATATTTTCAGGTGGTGCGGATATACTTCCGTGTAATTGCTTGGTGTTTAATTAAACAACCTGCTTATCAATAAAAAATATTATAGCGAATGATATCAAGTATAGCACATCACCAGGCCCGTCGAGAGGGTGGAGGGGGTTTCTGAGGGGGCCCGCGATTTAGAGGTACTATGACCTCTTCAGGAGAGTCTTTAGTTGTGTAGAGGGTAATTTTCATACCCCTGGGTGACTAGGGTCTCGAGATATAGGCCAAAACGTGGGCCAGTGAATGCCTAGACAGTGTTTATACAATATGGATATCAAATGAAAGCTGTTGATGAGTGCTTTAGTATAGAGTAATATATTATCCAGAGTCGGACTGGGACTGGGATTAGGACTAGGACTGGGACTGAGACTCGGAGTGGGACTGGGACTGGGACTGGAATAAAATACATACCACCCTCTGGGACAGGCAATAAGGGATGCAGAAGAATGAGAAGAAATTGAGAGAAGAGAAAAGATAGAAGGAGAAGGAGATTGAGAAAGAGATAGAATGAGAAGAAGATGGAGATATATGAAGCGAAAAAGGCGGAAGGAGGAGTGCATAAAAGGGTTAGGAAAAACTGAAGAGGGGGGAGGGCAGAGTCAGACGGAAAAAGCTTATTAAAATGTATGCAGATAGGCCAAATTTAGAGCAGGACAACGTCTGCCGGGTCTTCTAGTGCAGATATATAATAGTATGGATACTTACTTAAATTAACCAAGGATGTAGTATTGGTAAACATCGCATCGAATATCAAATCCATTGCATGATATTCAGGTTTGTACCAGAGTGTATGGTCTTACATTCCGATGCATTAGTGCGTATGTATATAAGAGTGAAGTCAAGATTGAGTTGTAAGTAAAAAATTCTTGATTCTATTGGAGATTCGACGAATGTCTCCAGATTTCTCCCGTGAGGCCACTTCTTCACTTCAAAACCAACATTCGGCTAGCATTTCGGTCCGGGTTCTGGCTTCAGTTTTGTTAGCAGTTTTCTTTCGCGTTATTTCGATTTCTATCGTTTTTTCAGTTTTGGTCTCGGTCAGGTTTTATTTCCTTTTATTTCTGGTATAACTTTGCTTCGGATCTCTTTTAAATTTTTCTGTCATATTATTTCCTTTCTTCTCCCTATTGTAACACTGCTTCGCCCCAACCAATACTTGCGATCACTGACAACTTGTTATAGATATTCTCTAACGTGAGTTAAGAAAACTTGTTGTTTCAAAGACTACACCCACGTGAGGCGTGGGTTTCACATTGGAAGTGAAAAACTGGTCATGTGGAGAAACATTACATACAGGACATACATGGTGTTGTTTGAAAGTGTGTTAGAGGTCAAGTGCTGCTTTCTTATCCGCCGGATTTCTTTAAGTGCTTGCGGAGTTGACTAAGCCCCTGGAAGACGTGACGTCTCCACTCAGAAAATGTAAGCCTGCTCGCGTTGCGTGGAACGACTAAGTCCTCAGTCGTCGTGTTATCTCTCGGTCCTCCTTGTACGGTTACTACTGCTCATAGTCTCGGCCGTATCCCGTAGTATACAACATACACCATGTTGTTGGTTTGCCGATATGTCGCACTGTATCGACAGATGCGATGAAAGTTTTAAAATTTAGTTCATGTTCAAGGACATTAGGGATTTAAGCAGTTGGGGAATAATTGTTAAATGAGTAAATGGTATGCTTTGGACGTGTTCAGAGGGAGAAGACAGAAAGTGACAATTGGTGGTCAGAGTCTTTAAGATGTTTGGGGCTTCTAACTCCATCTCATATTTTTATGTTTTTGTTTCTAGGCCACCAGTACGGCCTAAGTGGATACTAAACCAGGATTTTGACCAAATACTTTAAAGCTGGTACCATGGGGAGCATATATCAGACGGACCCTGCCCGCATTTCGTGCTATTTGGAAAAGGCCCTTGGTGAGTATCTGTGTGGCATTGATTAGTATCCAAATACCAAAGAGTTGGTTAGCTCGAATATGGCGTCGTATTGCAGTCCGGTACCATAACAAACAGATTGGAAGAGGTTCTAGATAGGCCCCACCACGTGATGGCGTGCCCACTCACATCATCAATTGTTACCAAAGGAGAGCGATTATTGGGCGCTGGTCAAACAGTCTTTGACCCGTGTACATGAGTGAATCGTAAGATAGGCCGACGACGGCAAGTACTTACGTCGAATCCATCATTTTCAGCTGTTAAGATGCCGCAGTTGTCTGAGTATTTAACGAAAAGGGTTTAATTTCATTTAGGTTCCTGTTTCAGTTATTGTTACATTTGCTTTCATTTCGGTTTCAGCTCTGTTTCATTTAATTCCCGTTATGTTTTATGTTATCATTTAAATTTTTATTTATGTGCTGTCCATTCCAGTTTCGTATCGATTTCGTTCCCAGCTTCATTTTGTGTTTCTTATTCGCTTTCGTTTTCGGTTCAAGTTTCGTTTTGCTTTCGTTTCATTTCCATTAGTTACTGGTTTTTTTTTATTTCTATTTCAGTTCCACTTTCATTTTGTTATAGCTCTGATATCAGTTATAATATCGTTTTATTTTCTTGCCTTTCTGTTTCACTTTCAGCTCCGAATGTGACCTGGATTTCGGTATTTTGCCGCTTTTGAATCAGGTTCTAGTTTCGGTTTTGTTAGCTGCTTCCATTTCGCTTACGGTTTTTGTAATTTTTTGGTTTCGATCTTGGCCTCGTTTTGCTTCCATTAATTTCAATTCGGGCCTCTTCGGTTCTGTGCCACTTGTTTTGGGTTTCTATCCTAGTTTCTGTTCCATTCGACTCCATTACGGTTTCAGCTCTTGTTTAATTTCATTTGCGTTCTGTTTTCATTACATTTTTTCAATTTGGTTTCGGTACCAGTTCCCATTTTTGTGTTTGTTGATTTCAGTCCCAGCGTTGTTTCTTTTTTTTCGCTTCATCTCAATTTTATCGTTTTATCTCTATTAATGACTGTTTAAGTCTCATTTCATTTTCAGTTCCCGTTTCATTTTGTTATAGTTCCGCCATCAGTTACGATTTCATTTCAATTCTTTTCATTTCTTTCCAGCTTTAGGCTTCAGTTCACGTTTTTGTGTCTATTTCAGTCCTATTCTGTTTCTTTTTTTCGTTCAAACTCCATTTAATTATTTTGTCTCCATTAATTACTGGTTATGTTTTATTTCAGTATCAGTTTGATTTTGTTATAGTTCCTCAGTTATGATTTCTTGTCAATTACTTTCGTTTTGTTCCAGTCTTCGGCTTCATTCATTTTGTTTCCGTTCATTTTATGTGCCGGGTTGATTTCATTTCGCTACATTTCAGTTCAGTTTTTGGTAGCAGTTTCCTTTAATTTTGCTTGATCTCTGTTTCTCTTTCGATTCTTATTTAGTTCATTACGTTACTGGCGGCCACCGTGGTGTGATGGTAGCGTGCTCCGCCTATCACTCCGTATGCCCTGGGTTCAACTCCCGGGCAAAGCAACATCAAAATTTTAGAAATAAGATTTTTCAATTAGAAGAAAATTTTCTAAGCGGGGTCGCCCCTCGGCAGTGTCTGGCAAGCGCTCCGATTGTATTTCTGCCATGAAAAGCTCTCACTGAAAACTCATCTGCCTTGCAGATGCCGTTTCGGAGTCGGCATAAAACATGTAGGTCCCGTCCGGCCAATTTGTAGGGAAAAATCAAGAGGAGCACGACGCAAATTGGAAGAGGAGCTCGGCCTTAGATCTTTTCGGAGCTTATCGCGCCTTACATTTATTTTTTTTTCATTACGTTATTTTATCTTATTTTAACTTTAAATTGATCTGCCCTATAAACTTCACAAAAATTGTTTTTGTATGGGTAAACCTCGAATCTTACTTGATAAATATTTAACTAATAATTACATTTTACGTAAGTAAATACGTATATTTGTGCCTAAAGCGCCAGATAAGTTTAAATGCGAAATCAGAAAAGTGAAAATGCGAAATTTTTAAAGCAACCACAAAAATGAGTGAGCCATATGATGTTGTAAGTTTATCTACAAATGTAAAAATGTGACAAAGAGGCCCTAATTTGCTAAGTAGGAGTAGAAGTATGACTGTATGTATTAAACGCTCTTATGAGCTTACAACCAAATACGCAAGGAGTCATATTTCATGCCATTATAAGTTTGCTAATACTTCCAGGAGGGAGGAGGCAAGAAAACTGCAAGTTTACTTAAGTAAATCCAAAACAAGTAAAGGTGTCTAAGTTCGGGTGTAACCGAACATTATATACTCAGCGTGAGCTTCAATTGTACATTTCATTTCAGATAAATTTCTTTTCTACATAACACGTGGCACCGCCAGTTTAAAAAAAAATTTCTCATTTCCTCTTACAATAAAACTTGATAAGTGAAATAGCATTGATTCAAAACTATTTTTGTCTAAGTTATAGCTTATTATTCTAGTCTACAACACTTTTAGACTTGTTTTATATCTAAGTTGCCGTGGTCTTTAACGGGATCGGTCCATTTTTACTAGAAATATTTTCTGCTATAAGGAAAATATGTGTACACAATTTCATTACGATATATTAATTTTCTTCGAGTTATGGCTCCCGAAACATAGAAAATGTCTTAGTCATAAGAGGACCGGTGCCACACCCATTTTCAAAAATTTTTGTTTTTTTTTCAATTTATGTTATAATTCAATTTACAAAGTAAAATTCTATTGACACAAAGCTCTTTTTCGCTAAGAGATAGCTTATTATTTGCGTCTACGACCCTTTTAAAAATCTTTTATATAAAAGTGGGCGTGGTCTTTAACCGATCTCGTCCATTTTTTCTAAAAATATTCCTGCTATAGGGAAACTTTGTGTACCAAATTTTATTACGATCCGTTAATTTTTCTTCGAGTTACGACTCCCGAAATATAGAAAATTGCTTAGTCATAAAAGGGGCGGTGCCACGCCCAATTTTTTAAATGGGAAATGAAATACCATTAATATAAAGCTCTTTTTGCAGAGATATAGCTTATTTTATTCGTCCACGACCCTTTTAAAATCTTTTATATAAAAGTGGGCGTGGTCCTTAACCGATGTCTTTAATTTTTCTTCAAAGCATTCCTTATAGTAAAAGCAACCTCTCTGCCGAATTTTGTTACGATAGGTTTAACGATTTTTGATTTATGATTAATAATATTTGTAAAATTGATTTTATCACAAGTGGGCGGTGCCACGCCCATTTTAAAATATTTTTCAAATTTTTATTAAGAGTCTCAATATTAGTCCACACGTCAAATTTCAACATTATAGGTGTAATTTTTACTAAATAATCAGGTTTTTTTGTGTTTTCCAAAATGTTATATATGTATATAAGAAGTGGGCGTGGTTATCATCCGATTTCGCTCATTTTCAATACCAATCTATTCCAGATAAGCTCGTGTCCCAAATTTGGTGAAGATATCTCAATATTAACTCAAGTTATCGTGTTAACGGAAAGACGGACGGATGGACGGACATGGCTCAATCAAATTTTTTTTCGATCCTAATGATTTTGATATATGGAAGTCTATATCTATCTGGATTCCTTTATACCTGTACAACCAACCGTTACGCAATCAAAGATAATATACTCTGTGTGCAAAGCACTCTGAGTATAATGAGATATGTTGACCTCTGTCGTGACAAAAATGGAAATATTTAAGAATACATACATATATACTCAAACTTGTTTACAAACATAAATGACTATATTATGGTTTCTTTTGTAAAACAGTTTTGCCATTATCTTTTTGTTCCTTTTGTGATTCAACCGCATTATTACCGGGTGCATACTTTTGGGCGCTCATTTGCAGTTCATTTGTACTTGTTGAAAGCAAAGCCGCAAAAACTTGGAAAGTATTTGCAAGAAATATAATAAAAGAGGGTGAAAAAATAAACAAATAATATTACAAAAATTGTAAATAATATTACAAGAAGTAAGAAAAAGAGGCTCATTACCACATATGTAAGCAGATGTTAAGCACATTTCCTTGCCTTTTAAGCGCCTAGAAGTATGCAAAAGAAAACACAAGTGATTTAAGTATGCTTTTCGTTTTTTTGCACGCCAAAAAGTATGCTTTGTGTTTTATGTACGAATATATATACAAAGCACCGCCAAGCATGTTGGGGTACTTTTTGTGTTGAACTACTTAGATAGGAGGGGATCAAATATGTTCGTTTGTGTTTCTGTCTGCCACAAAGGCGGTAAAATTGTAAAAATATACTTGTTATAAAAAAAGCGATGAAACACATCTGGCTTTGCTGACTATTTCAAGGTAAGCATAATATGTGGAGCCGTATATGATTTAATATAGCTTTCGTTTTTGGTACAAACTCTCTTCAACGCAAAAACATTCGTACTGCACTGCAAATACGTGCCGGGTCACTTTGGTCGCACACAGCAGACTGTACGTGCTCGTATAAATCGCTTCGTTGTCGCAGCATAGTTTAGCATTGACACTTATTCGCTTTTCATTGTTCTTATTCTACTTTCACTCGCCATTCATGCAGCAAAAGTGCAGTAGAGCAGGTAATAGGGCTCAGGCTTACATGGTCGTGTCAAAGGTGCAGTTGTTGCGCCAGAAAAAGACATATTGATGTATAGCACATGGTGGGGGTGTGATATATATTTTTCGTGTTATGTTGCATATTAAGTTTTTCGTTTCACATATTTCATATTTAAGTGATATGGCAATTTTTTCGTATTTTTTCTTTTTGAGTATTATTTTTACGGCTTACTTGCGAGTAAGCATATACATTACTGGTATATTTTTAGACATATCGGTGTGGAAAATGTATGCAACCGTATGACAAGGAGACTCCTTGGTGTGGTAAGCTGTGGGTTGTATTTACAATGCAAAGTATGAGCCGCAACGGCTGCGACTATCGCCAGTTTTTATCTCTTTATATGAGCTGGAGTTTTAACTTTTGTTTGAGAATGTCTTATGGAGAGGCCAATTGTACCTGACCTGGAGAGACCAATTTTATCTTTCCGCTTACTGATTACTTTTCCACTCTCCTTTACCCATCATCCTATAGGTACTTTTCGACACGTCCTGTTTGTACTCCTACTGATTATGTTAGAGAGATCCTCTTAGTTCGCCTATGGGTATAGTCGGACAATCCTTTCTTCTACTCGTACGGGAGTCCTCACCGATTTCATCATATTTTTAATCGGATGAATGAATTTTAAAAATCTGCGTTAGCTTCATAAAATTTCGTAGATGGTTTGTAGTGGCCTTTAGTTTCATGTTTGTACACATGTACCCAGATAAAAACCAAATATGGAGGTGATCGCAGTATATGCTTATGAAGGAGTTAATGAGGGTTTTACCATCGGGTGATAGTTAAGAAGAAAAGCGAGAGGGTAAGGCAGAAAACGCACAAAATGCCATAGACTGAAAAGGAGAAAAGGTAACATAAAACAGAAGCGTGAGAGACGAAGAGAAGGGGAAGGACAGTGGAAGAAACTTAGATAGAGGGTGTCGGAGAGGTAAGAAAGTGGAAGTGGGTATTCAAGATTAAAATGGGGAAAGATAGAAAGGAGAGGAACCTAGAGAAGGAAAAGAGATGAAGAGAGAGGTTGAGTGAGAGGAATTAAGTGGGAGTGGTGATCGAGAAAGTGAAAGAGAGACCAAAGGTAGGAGACAGGATGGAGAGGAAAGAGTATACATATTTTTTTTTGCTGAACCTACAATACAGAGTAAAGACAGGAGTTTTATAGAGCGGGAGCACGTTTCAATTATCTATCTATTTATTATTCATATGTATAAATGAATGCGATTTGAAAGTTTTTAGCTGTATTAGTTTTACATAGTTTCGTAGTGGTTTATAAAAACAAAATTAAAAATTCAAATCGACCAGCTAGGTGAAGCAGGTATTCCAAATTTGGTATATAGATCTATATATATAAAATTCAAATTATGTATGTATGTATGTAGGTATAGATCGAGTTGCGTCCTAAACGGATCGACCCATGGTTCAACTATACATGGTTGGCTCATCTGTAAAGCAACCAAAATATGTCTGTTCAAATTGTCAAAATCTGTGTATTGGTGTTGGTGCGAATGGTATGGAATGGAAACATAAAACTTAGCAGTTTTTGTATGTGTAAGTAAAATGTTGTCAATGTGTTGGATTCATTTTGAGTTGCCATCTCCTTTTGACAATCCCTTCGACCATGCAATGACATAAATAAAATCAGCTGATGAGATGAGCCAACCTGTATAATTGAACCATGGATCGAGCGATGACAACCAAATTTGCACAACCCACTAGGAACCTTCCAAGGATGGTCATAGGCTGAAAATAATATCGATATATAAAAGGGGCGTGGCACCTCCCATGCAAATGAATATTTGGTACGACATAACCTTATTCATGCTAGAAAATTGAAATTCAGTAACAAGTTGTATGAGGTCAATCCCTAACACCCCAAGGAAATGTGGGATGGGAGAGAAGGGGCGTGGCACCTCGCATATAAATGGAATTTATCATACTGCATATCTCTGGATGTAGTAATGGTAGGATAATGAAAATTGGTAAGGAGCTATATGAGGTTAAGTCCTAACACCTCCAGTAAAATGTGGAATTGGGAAAAGGGGGCGTGGCATCTACCCTACAAATGGGATATTTTAGAACTACGGCTGCCGTTCAACTTAGATTATTATAACAGCTAAAGTTTGCCTGCAGAGTTGTTTGGCTGTTATTCCTTTTCGATGTTTAGTAATCTTCCGCCGTTAAAATTTTTTGTTACTTCAGTCTATCCACATCTTCTATCTATATATATATATATAAAGTTAAAATTATGAATGTTTGTATGTAGGTATAAATCGGGTTGCGCCATAAACGGATCGGTCGATCACAACTAAATTTGAAGCACCCACTATAAACCTTCCAAAGATGGTCATAGGCTAAACTAAACTTCAATATAGAGAGAGAGGGAGTGGCACCTACCATACAAATGGAATGTTTGATACGCATAACTCTGGAAGTATCCAAGAACATTGAAATCCAGTAAAGAGTTAAAGTGGGATCAACCCTAACACCACTAAGAAAATAAGGGGTGAGTAAGAAGGGGCGTGGCACCTCTCATACAAATGGAATAATGATAATTGGTAAGGAGCTATATGACGTTAAGTCCTAACAGCACCAGTAATATATGAAATTGAAAAAAAAACAAGACAATGGGACTTTCAGAAGTGTGGCTGCCTTAAAAACATAGGTTATTTGAACACGTAAAGTTTGATTGCAGAGTTTGGTTTGGCTGTCATTCCTTTAGTATTCTTTTATGTTATCTTTAGGGTTGGTATTTTTGGAGACGCCTGGAGGAACCGCAGAAAAATATTTCTGTTTAGTTCTATATTAATTGATGTAAGAGCAAAAAGGAAATCACTATGGCAGTTGCTTTCTCCGATACCGCGGATACCCTTTGTGTAGTGGATGTACAACTCCGCATTTAAATGACCACTGTCTGCAAACATCTCATACACCGAAGTGCAACATAAGCAAACGGTCAGGCCAAAGCGAGGGTGTGCGATGTGTGCACCATGACTCATAAACAGTCGCTGCAAGTTTTAGACCGAACCCTTAAGAATTTAAGGTGTAATGATATCCCAAAGGTGGTGCTTTCCTCTTACTTGCTGGAACAGCCGCAGTTGAAGTAAATGCGTGCTTTTTCGTCTATAGACGGCTTACGTACAAAATTTACTCTCTTATTTCTAAAGAGGGGGCATTTTGACGAAAACCCTTCAGCAGCAGCTTTGCTGACCAACTCTTGAAATTAATTATGGCAGAATTCATATTTCTTACTAACAAATTGATTTCTTTCCTGCAAGTTTTTGAGAAATTATGACATCACCTGAAGCTTTAATAGCTAATGTTTCTTCCAGATATTGAATCTATCTTACAAACTATAAAAGGCTTTTAGAAAAGGCAATTTATGCACCTTAAAATGAGGATGTTAATATCGATAGAACCAAGACAACTTATCACTCTATTAACACAGTCGTAGAAGAGTCCCAAGCTGTGCATAATCGATTGAGTTTATTAGCTCTTTTGATCATCGAAATTTCCCTCATCGATGATCCTTAAAAAATGGCCCATAATATCATAATATTTATGCTTCGTTATTTCGAATTCTCCACGCTATGTATGGACAGCTTTCATCACAAACTTTTACAAATGTCATTGAAGTAATTCATTTTATTGGAAAATTTCGAAAACAAAAAAGTTTAAAACCAAGGATTCCATTGATACCGATAGATTTGTCTTTTCAATTTAAAGTGCCTCAAAATTTCCTATTCAATGAAGCTCAAGGGCGACCATTAGCTGCAAATCAAGGGATTGATGAGCGCAATACAAACCTGTAAAGCTTCAGAGCTTCTGCAAGTCAATTGTCAACCTCACCTACGCGAGGGGAATCCTGCTACAAATATGAATATATCATACAACAACAGTCATTAGCTGTAGCAGAAGTCAATCTTACCAACTCATGTTTTACCCATGGTCAGTTACGCGCAGCCTGATATTTCTATAGAAACGTGGGGTAAAACCCACGGGCATAAGCTAGTTCTTTATATAAGGAAATTGAGGTGAGAGAGGTAAAGGGAGTGGAACTGAGATAGGCAGTGGTAGTGGGAGTGTTAGTGAGAGTAGTTGTGGTTGTAGGGATGGGAAAGGAACTAGAAGTTGTAGTGGGAATGGAAACGAGAGTGTTAGTGGTAGTAAGAGTGGGTGTGGGAATAGGCAAGGAGTAGCAGTGAAGTAAGGAGTAGGAGTGGAAGTAGGAATGAGAGTAGGAGTGAGAGTGGGAGTGTGAGTGGGTTCGTAATTCGGAGCTAGATTAATGGAATACAGAAGCAAAAATTAGAAGAAAAATTCGAGATAATAATATAGAGAGTGAGAAGGGGAAGCGAAGTTCACTTTTAAAATGATTAAATTTCGGGCAGAACAAAGTCTTTCAGATAATCTAGTTTTAATAAGAAATCATTACTTGGTAATAATTCATAATTGGTTTCGAACCATCACCGTACGTAACACAATCTGGTGCTTTTAGCAATGAGCACTGTGATTCCACATTAATTCTCTTTCTAAGGTAGCTCACTTTTCGAAAAATAAAACAATAATTTTTGTATTTTCTTAGTCATTCATACTCTTTTGGTCTTTTATTCATATAGTTTTGGTCATTGTTCACTTAATTGTACAACTATTTTCTTTTAATGCTTAAAAATTCGTGACACTTTCAATACAACGCCAACAGCACAAAAACATTTATATTTATTTATGCATTTATGTATGTATGTAAAACATTAGTGTTGTTGCTGTTGTTTTTAATGCATGCATTATGTGTGTTTATGTAATACGATTAGTGTATTATGCTACAAATTTTCCGTATGTTTAGGTTTTTTTTAAATTAATTTTTACAATGGTGTGTGAAGTTTTATTTTATTTGTATATTCTAAATATTTTTTCACTGATTTGTTATACTATTAATATCTAATTCATTTCATTATTTATCTATTAAAGCAATAATGGTCAATATATACTAATTTGAAACGGACCAAGGTCACAACAACATACATATGAAACAAATTTTGAGAAATATTTTTCAATTTTAAAATTGGCAAAATAACTTGAAAAATACAACTGGGGTAAGTTTAAGGTTGGAGGTAGCCGGTCCAGAAAAAACCTAACACAGACTGAATATGCCAACGCGTTACCAGAATTTGTTGGAACGACCAAACGGGAAACTCCTAATTTAGTACGAGGACTTATGTTATAGAATAACTCCGCTCTCTTGGAAAATAACTGCTAACGAGCACAGAACTTACCAACCGTTTCTCTTCCTGTACTCAACACTGCAACTACATCTGCTGCTATTATTGCTGTAATCGCCGTCTGAACGTAATTTGCGTTGCTTTCTGCACGGCTATCAGTTCTGCCTTGAAGACAATGCAGTGGGAGTTCTGGCAGCAGGTAGAATTACTCTTCTGGATCGACATAATAATAGCTGATCCGACCCACCTTCTGTTATTTGGAACATCCGCATATGCATGTATAGTGTCTTCCCCCATTTCGCATCCTTTGCCAACATTCCGCCTCTTTTTTGGCCCCATATCATTTCGAGCTTCTAGGTATGGAGCCGTTGGGATGCGCACAATGATACGCAATACCAATTTCAGGGCTCCGTTATACTAATCACGTAGTCCAAAGTCAAAGTTATCCCAGCTATCTTTTGCCCTGTTTTGTTGTTATTTAATATAATATTTACCCATAGCCAAACATTTATACTTGAAAAGTTTAATATGAATGAAACGCAGCGAAATTAAAAAAAAGTGCTGTTATTCAGCAAAAGAAAATTTTTTGTTTCCGTACATAAATGCCCTTTGTAGGGTTTATACTTATAGTTATTCTCGCACAATTTTAAATTGAATTGAAAATTTTAAACTACTTAAATAATTTGTTTCTATGACAATTCTTTTTTAGTTATAAGCGTCCTATTGTTGGACATGTGTCCTTTGTGATAAAGCATCAGTGGTTTTATATTTTTTACCTTATTCATAAGTTATTCGTTTTTAAAAATCAAAATTCATCACTCTTTTCAATTCTCAACTTTTTTTAGTTTTATTTATATACTGTTTTTTGTGTATATATTTCTTGCACAAAACTCACATTTCAAAAATGCCACTGTACTTAATTTCGGCAGCATATAAGTTAAATATGTTTATAACTTGTTTAAATTTGCATGGTGTTTTTTTGTTTATTTGTTGAGTTCTGAATTTATTATTATGCGCCTAGATTTTACAATATTTTTTTATACAATTTAAATAATTTTTTAATTATAATATACATTTACATATGTATAGTTATATGCGTATATACTTATACATACATAAAAATTAACTGTCGATTTTTTATGCTTATGTGATGTTACAATATGGTTGCTTATTGTAAAGTTTGCTGTTATTTAATTATAATTAGTATCACGATTGTCACTTCATAATGAAAATAGCGAAAGTTAGAAAATTAAAAACGAAAATATTAAATATATAGAAGGCAAGTGCAAAATTGTTAGTAAAAAAACAGAAAATATATATATTTTTTTTAAATTTGTTGGGTTGACCGGAATTTTACATATTAACCCTTTCAATACGTATCTGTGAGCATGTTTTATTGACAGAGTTTACATTGAACGGTTAGCCAGAAAAGGCAATTTGATTTATCACCCTGACACCGTTATCCAAAAAGAGAAAAGAGTTTTCTCAGTGAGGATATTTATTTCTGAAATTTTTTTGGTCCTTGAAAGTGACGAATTTTTATTTTCAGATTTTTTCTTTCGTGTGCGTTAGGGGGGGCCGTGTGTAGAAGTCCACGAAAGTGGGGAAAGCTTCTGACCGCCATTCACCTGGGAATGGCCAGAGCGATTCTTTTGCATGCGGTTCAAGCAGCTCACTACTGCCGGTCGCTTGCGGCCAAGTATCCTCTGGGTAGCCGCTAAACACCCGTTTAGCGGTGAGCTAATGTGAGAAGGCGACAACCTGGCTAGGCCACTCTGACATAATCGGTTTAAGGGCTAGCCGGGGGAGATTTCATCGGCAGCGTCTGTACACCTCTAGGTGCGGCTGCAAGCGGGCGTCTGTCTTGGAGCAAGCGGCTCGCTATATAAACGTGCCAAGTAATATTTTCACCCCCGCTGAGCGGGTTGTGCGCTGGGCTTGGGACCCGCCACGTAAAACCATACTCCAATGAAATATAACAACAAGCCTCGGATAAATACACTCTCTATTGATGACGACCATGGCAAACGTTTGAAGGACAATGAATTGAGGGCATGCACCTGGAACGTCCGCTCCCTGAATGGGATTGGTGCAGATGCCCGGCTGGTTGATGTCCTCGTCAAAGCAAAATCTGACATCACCGCCATCCAAGAAATGCGTTGGACGAAGCAAGGAAGAAAGAAGATCAAAAATTGTGACATATATTGGAGTGGCCATGCGAATAAGCGCAGTTTCGGCGTCGGATTCGTGGTGGGAGAGAGACTTTGTCGCCAAGTGCTGGCGTTCACGCCTGTGGACGAGCGTCTCGCCGCTATTCGAATAAAAGCAAAATTTTTTAATATATCATTCATCTGCGCCCATGCGCCGACAGAGGAGAAAGACGATGAGGTGAAAGACACTTTTTATGAACAATTAGAACGCACATACGAGCGCTGCCCCCGTCATGATATAAAAGTCGTGCTTGGCGACTTTAACGCCAGGGTGGGCAAAGAAGGTGTTTTTGGCCCTACAGTCGGAAAGTTCAGCCTACACAATGAAACTTCTCCTAACGGACTGAGGCTGATTGACTTTGCCGGTGCTCGAAACATGGTCATATCAAGCACGAGGTTCATGCATAAAAAGATACATCAAGCTACATGGCTGTCTCCTGATCGAAATACTCGCAATCAGATCGATCACGTTGTGATAGACGGACGGCATGCCTCCAGTGTTTTAGATGTGCGAACGATCCGAGGACCTAACATCGATTCGGACCATTATCTCGTTGCAGCCAAAATACGCACCCGCCTCAACGCGGCTAAAAACAAGGAACAAAAAACACAAGGAAAGCTAGACGTCGAAAAGCTTCAATCACAACAGACTGCCAATGATTTCGCAACTCGACTCTCACACCTGCTCTCTGAGGGCACAACTCATCCTGAAGGAATACAGGAGCAGTGGGAGCATATCTCCAAAGCACTTCATACTGCCGCCGAGGAAAAAATTGGTTACCGGCGGCCACGAAAAAACAACTGGTATGATGAAGAATGCCGCGTTGCAACCGAAAGAAAAGACGCTGCCTACAGGGCTACGTTAAAAGCGAGCGCGACAAGAGGAGTGTGTGAACGCTATCGTGAGTTGAAAAGGGAAGCGAGACGCCTTT
The DNA here is from genome assembly GCA_029619165.1 of Eurosta solidaginis. Lineage (NCBI taxonomy): Eukaryota > Metazoa > Arthropoda > Insecta > Diptera > Tephritidae > Eurosta > Eurosta solidaginis. Next base: position 60,528 of record JARSSU010032036.1, on the reverse strand, counting down.
TCAGGAAGAAAAAAGCAGAAGCAGAAAGGCGTGAGTGCGAGGAGCTTGAGCTGCTAGCCACCAGGAATAACGCCCGAAAATTCTACCAAAAAATACGGCGACAGACGGAAGGTTTTAAGACCGGGGCAAACTCCTGTAGGAATGAAAACGGCGACCTTGTAAACTGATGTCCAGAGAGTGCTTAGATTATGGAGGGAACACTTCTCTGCTCTCCTAAATGGAGGCAGCAATTCACCGCGCAGAGATGAAGAACCCGATCCCGCAATCGATGATGATGGAATATATGTCCCCCCGCCCGATTATGACGAAGTTAGAATAGCAATAACCAGATGAAAAACAACAAGGCCGTGGGCGCTGATGGATTGCCTGCGGAGCTATTCAAGTTCGGCGGCGAGGAGTTGGTAAGGCGCATGCAGCAGCTTCTTAGCAAAATATGGGCGGACGAAAGCATGCCCGACGGTTGGAATCTAAGTGTTCTTTGCCCAGTCCACAAGAAGGGGGATACTGCAAAATGCACCAACTATCGTGGAATCAGCCTTCTTAATATCGCATATAAGGTCCTTTCAAGTGTATTGTGCGAAAGATTGAAGCCCACCGTGAACCGGCTGATTGGACCTTATCAGTGCGGCTTCAGACCTGGTAAATCTACCATCGACCAGATTTTCACAATGCGCCAAATCTTGGAAAAAACCCGTGAAAAGAGAATCGACACACATCACCTCTTCGTCGACTTTAAAGCCGCCTTCGACAGCACGAAAAGGAGCTGCCTATATGCCGCTATGTCTGAATTTGGTTTCCCCGCAAAAACTTATACGGCTGTGCAAAATGACGTTGAGCAACACCATCAGCTCAGTCAGAATTGGGAAGGACCTCTCCGAGCCGTTCGAAACTAAACGAGGTTTCAGACAGGGTGACCCCCTATCGTGCGATTTCTTTAATTTGATGCTGGAGAAAATTATACTAGCTGCAGAACTTAACCGCACTGGAACAATATACTATAAAAGCGTGCAATTACTGGCATATGCTGATGACATTGATATCATCGGCCTAAACACCCGCGCTGTTAGTTCTGCTTACTCCAAGCTGGAAAAAGAAGCGGTAAAGATGGGTTTGATGGTGAATGAGGACAAAACGAAGTACCTGCTGTCATCGAGCAAAGAGTCAGCGCATATGCGCCTTGGCAACCACGCTACTGTTGGCAGCCATAATTTCGAAATAGTAAAAGACTTCGTTTATTTGGGAACCAGCATCAACATTAGCAACAACATCAGCACTGAAATCCAGCGAAGAATCAATCTTGCCAATAAATGCTACTTTGGACTAGGTAGGCAATTGAAAAGTAAAGTCCTCTCTCGGCGAACGAAAATCATACTCTACAAGTCACTTATCGTACCCGTCCTGCTATATGGGGCAGAAGCATGGACCATGACAACAGCAGATGAAGCGGCTTTGGGAGTGTTCGAGAGAAAAGTTCTTCGAAAGATTTATGGACCTCTACGCGTTGGCGATGGCGAGTACCGAAGAAGATTTAATGATGAGCTGTACGAGCTATACGCAGACATCAACATAGTCCAGCGAATTAAAACGCAGCGGCTGCGCTGGCTAGGCCATGTTATGCGAATGAAAGATGATGCTCCGGCCAAGAAAGTGTTTCTATCGGAACCCGCCTATGGAAGCAGAGGTAGAGGGCGGCCCCCACTCCGTTGGAAGGACCAGGTGGAAAACGATTTAAACTCCCTTGGTGTGACCAATTGGCGCCGGTTGGCGGAGCGAAGGAGCGACTGGCGCGCCTTGTTGGACGGCCATAACCGTTTAGACGGTAAAGCGCAATTAAGTAAGTAAGTAAGTGTGCGTATTGCCTAGGAATTTTAAAACTGTATATTTGCCACTAAAATACGTTTCGGGAATGGTAACTCGCTCTTGTGTTTTTGTAGCGACAAATCTCTCTGCTCTGTTAGAATGCACATAATGTAAACTTAACATTAGTTATTGTAAGAGTCTGCAAATAAGTGTTGTTCTACAGATACACCGTACTATGTCTGCTCCTTTATTTTTTGGGTCATAAAGGGGCTATTTCCAGAACCTATTTAATATCATTTCTGCCAGTTGGTTGATAACTTTGGGATAATTTCGAAACTTTTTCACAATTCAGGGACTATTCAGTACCATATCAGGACTGTTTTAAAATCATTAGGTCATCATCTTGACATCATTCCGCATATATTTTGAGATAATTTCTGGATTATATTAGCATCTATTTCAGCAATCATTTAGCACGGTTTGGAATAGTTCATTTATTAATACAAAAAGCTGTAGGCATGTTATTATTCTCGGATTGTCAGCAGCATTTATCGACGTGTTAACGAGTTGCTATCCATTAAACCACTATAGAATAGTTATCGGTACATTATTGGTAAATTATACACTTTTAATAGGTTTATTATCGAATAGTTCCAAATGTAATATCGATTACTATGATAGCTATCGAAATAGTATCCATATATTTGTATTGAAAAGTATCCATTAGTTATCGAGAACTACCTAATTGCTTTCGCAAAGTTATCGATTTGTTTTCGAAATCGATGTTTTTTCGTAAGTTTTTCGATAACAAATGGATATTTTTCGATAACAAATCGATAAACTTTCGTTGACAAACGGGCATTTTTCGATAGAGAATCGATATTTTTTGGATAACTAATTTATATTTTCGATAACAAATCATACTATTTCTGTAAATAACCGATAATTTTCAATAACATATCAATATTTTTTTCCAGAAAAATCTAAATTGTTTCAAAAAGAAATCGACGACTTTCGATACCAAATAACGAACTATTATTTTACGATGAGTTTCAATATTAAGTCCATAGACATCGGATACGTTTGCTATCGATAAATAATGTATAACTCTTCGATGGCAATCGATAGCTCGTCTATATCTCGCCTGTAGCAAACCGATAATAGGACTGATAACAAATGGATAACAAACCGGTATCATAACAACATAAATGTGTAGAGCGCCGTGAACCGTCGATCCCAATCCGATAATTTGTCGATAACAGTTTTTTCATTTCCCTTTCTTTCATTTCCGCTCCTTTTGTTCTACCTTTTACTTGCTTTCCCTTCCTTTCTATTATTTACGCATGAAAAATGCCGTATTACCCAAGCAATTATAATTCACAGGTTTGTTATCGTTGTTGTTGTTGTAGCAACCACTCTTCAAGCTAACATATATGTACGTCTTAACAGAGCGTGATTCATATCGGTGAATCGGTTGTTCTCGTTTACTGACCATTGTCTTTATTTTGCTTGAAAAACGGTCTGGTAACAAGTATCCGAAGCTCGCGGCGTACAGTTTTCATCAAGCTTTGCCTTATGTCGTTGCGGTCTGTAGCCGCCGTGTTCAATGTAATCCAGTATATACTTACATTTTACCGCTAATTAGAAGGCAACGAATCAACGTAGCGCTGGGATGCCACGCTTTATCTAAGAGAAATATTCGTGTTTGAAAAAGATTTTGGCGAAATGTGTTATATTGTAATTATAAAAAAAAATTTATTTTTTTAAAGAGTATATGAAAAATTTGTTCAAGAATAAAGCTTGCAACTATTCCAGAAAAGAAAACATTTGGCTAAAATCGAGAGATTCTTGGACACATATTGTGTACCAAGAGATATATCTTAAATAATGGCTAACTAGCAAGAAAGAAGCTTATGCCCCAAACAAAGTATTTGATATAATTTGGTTAATGTGACCAAATGTTGGTCTTTTTGAACTTAATTCAAATGAAAATTAAACAATTTTACAAAATTTGTAAATCAGTAAAAGGGCATATTCTTGGTCCATATCAGCCAAAGTCGCAAAGTTTGTAATGACTAATAAAAAGGGCACTAAATAATTTTATTTTTAAATAAAACTCCTTGATATAAACTATTCCCTTATAATTTTTAGTTTATATATAAATTAACTTATTATATATTTAATTTATTATGCTAGTTAAAAATCAATTTTTCGTTGTCGTGTATAATAATAAATCAATGCATGGTGCTAATAAATTTACTTAAACTATATCTATAATTTTTAATATTTTTCCTAATATTTTTTTTATTGCGCTAAAATATAAACTGATCTAAGTAGTAAGTGTTTCATATTGTTGGCCTTTGTTTGTTGACTACAGTGTATTCATAGAAGGGTAGAGAAATTTATGGAAATCGAAGAGGAAGCATTACCGTTTTACGCACAGAAATTTCTTAAAGGTAACAAACCACATTTTTACCCGATGGCAAAGAAAATTCATAAACATATCCATATATTATGTGATTATGTGTAATAATATATATCGTTAGTCTTTAGTGCAAATAGTTTCCAAACTTTGTGTTGTAATCATTAAAATTTTATTTTTTACTTCCCACCCCTAATTTGTATATATATTTGTAGATTAATTTTTGCTTATAAAATTTCTTTTTTTATTCAGACATTTGAGAAATATGCGAAAGTATAAACACAATATTGCTGCCATTTTGGAGAAACTAATATCAAGTAAGTTTCATTCAAAATGAGAGAATGAGATAGCGCTGATGCCAGAATTGAGCACCAAATGAGCAATGCATTTGAGTTCCCCACACCCCAGAAATTGAGAAACAAATTTAATAGCTATCCATAAGTTGTTATTTTTCGCTTGTGGATATCATATAAGCTGTTTTTATGTGACGTCACATTCTCACAAACAACGCGTTCGTTTCGCTTCTCAGACAGTGTGCAATCTTGTTATAAAATAAGAGCGTACTATAAACCATGAGTAGATCACGACAGCGGCTACTAAGTGACATCTATCAATTTATTTTTACACATGTTTTTATGAGCGTCGTTATTTCTGGCGCAACAGAGCTGCACGACAATCAGTCACGAATGCAGCTTGGCAAGCGACGGAGAGTGGCGTCATTTTTCTTTTGCCAATAGTAGAAGTAACAACAATCTAACATGAGTTGAAATCATTCTTTAGGGCGTTTTTTTTTAGAAAAATAAATTTTTTTTCTAAATTTTTTGCCTCTGTTTGCTATAATTTATACTTGTAGCTGTCGCGTTCAAAGTAATCAAGAAGCCAATGCTTGGCTACGGTAGTTGTCAAGTTTTCGTTATGGTCTGTAGCCGCCGTGTTAAATGTGATCGGGCGTTATGATTTTCAATAAGAACTACGCTGACGAAAGCTTGTGACGCAGTATCTACTACCATTATTTTAGGGGTTATGCATGGACTAAGTATACCAGGATCATTTTAAAATTTTTGCGGATGTTCGGACAAATTTGGGATCCTTTTGAGACTATATGTGGTAATTTTTGTATCGTATATGGAGGGCATTTCGGGGTAGAATATTATCGAGACTGTATTAGGTAATACTTGAGACTTTTTTGGGAAGATGTTAGGGAACTTTTCGGGATATTTCACGACTATTTCGGATTATGCCCAAACTATTTTCAAATCGTTATGAGATCATCTTGCGAACATTCCGGAGCCATTTCAAGATGATTTAGGGATTATGTACGAACTTTTTCCAGACTATTTTGGAATCACTTAGCAGGGTTCGGAAAATGCATGTACGATAGAAGAGTTGCTGATATATTACTGATGAATTATCGAAAGTTATAAATTTTTTATAGAAATGTAATCGGGTTTATATTGAAAAATATCGATTTGTTATCGAAAAATAGCGATTTGTGATAGAAAAATGGACGACTTCGCGATTTGTTATCCAAGGGTCATACATTTGTTACCGATGAATTGCTGTTCACGAAAAGTTATCGATTTGTAATCTAAAATATGTCGACTTGTAATCATAACGTTTATCGATTCTTTATCGAAAAATATCGCCAAAAAGGAAATTCTTCGATAACAATTTAATATTTTCGATAAGAAATCGCTAATTTTTCGATGACAGGGCAAAAGTTCAATACATGCTGTATTATAGACAACTGAAATCATTCTTAATAGCTTTTCCATTTTAAAAAACTAAAATTTTCGGTTTCCTATTTCTTTTGTCCGCACTGAATCTACATACATCGTGCTTGTAATGCCCTTCGAATTTGATTCCTCTTCACTCTGATTTATTTATGTTTTTAGTAACACAAGTTTTATAATTATTTTGTAAAATATGTATTTAATTGTTACATAATAGTTGCTAGTAAAAATTTACTGTTTTAGGAATCAATAGCCTTAGAGTTACCTCATCCTACTTGCTTATTTTTCTCACGTTTTGTTCATAATTTTATAGTTGCTTAGCTATGGCATTTTTTAAATCTTTTTTTTTCAACAATATTTACGCATGTACATTTGCTTATACTATATAAAAACTTGTCACTGCCGTTTCATTCATAAACTTAGTTTAATTTACTTATTTTCTATATTTTTACTTAATAATATCAACTTTACAGTTTTTCTAGCAATAAAGAATATATTTTTTTTGTTGAGAAATTTACATTACTTTACAGTTTTAAAAACTAGAAACTTCCATTTTTTCTTACCAGTTCAATAGTTAAAGCAATAACCATTTGTCTTCTTTAAATAATTATCTCTTTTTGCTTACGTGCAACTCTAATATCTACATATGCCGCTTTCCCTATATATTATTACACTTACGCGCAAATTCTGCTTTGCATAAACTAACGCTATGCTCACATTTGGCTCTACGAATCCAATTATCAAAGCGACATTGTAAATAACGGCAACACAATCGCCGCAAATGAGAGTAGAAAAAGACGCTCGCTTGAACTGCTTAAAGCACTCGCTTGGCATAGTAGATCTTCGGGAAAATCTCTAGTATGGGTATGCGACGACCTGTTGTCGGATCGTGACATGTATTGGAACGTGCGCGCTATAATTATGGTAGAAAAAATAATATAGAAATTTTAATTATTATATATATTATTATTAGTGACAAGAGAAAATAAAAAGGAAAAAGGCTTACGCGCATAATGTGTGCGGGTAACGGTAACTTCATGCAGAATAAAGAAACGCAAATAAATTAAAAAAAGTAGAAAATATATAAATGTGTATACCAATTAATTTTTCAGGATTATTTGAAATTAAATTAAATAACATTTTAAAAAATGGGAAAAGAGAAATTTTTAGCGATCATTCGGATTAAAAAAATTCCAAAAAGAATGCAAATTTTGTAAACGCTTGGATTGATATGATGTAAATTAAAAAGAAAGCAGCCATTTTTTTAGTTTTGTAAAAAACAGGTTTAGACACTTTTTTTCAAATATGAAAATCCGTTTAGAAATGAGTCAAACTTAAAAAAAATACATTTTTTATCGTACGTTTTTTTTAAAAAATTAACGGAACTATTTTTATAACTTTGGAATTTTTTTTTCAAACTTGAACAAAACTTTTAAAATTTTTCAGGCTTACATTTTTTTTCAAGTTTGAATAGCTAATTTTTAAAATATTAATATTTAAAATTTGAAAAGTTGTGTCGAAAATTTTAAATAAGTTTGTTTTTTGCAAAATTTTTAAGTCCTTATATATATACAATAATAATTATCAATTTATTAAATAATTTGAAACAAAAAAAATAGAAAAAACGTGATTTTTTTAAAATCTAAAACTGGCGTTCCTTGAGCAAAATTTTTGTTTTTTAAGTTGCGAAAAAAATAAAGTGTTATTAAACATAAAGAATTAAAAGCTTTTGGTTTAATTTATTCTTGGATTTTTATTCATATATTATTTTTTTGTTTATTATTTTAAATTAAAAAAATTTTTTTGTGCATTATTTTATCAAATCAAAAATTTTTTTCAAAGTTTTTTAACATTTATTTATCACATTTTTCAGAGCCCAAAATGTTTGTTTTTACTTATAACAAGTTTTTTTTTGATATGTGTACGAGAAATAAATTTTTTTTAGAAACTTCAAAATTTATTTTTTAGTAAAACTTTTGTTCTGTAAAAAAATTCCAAAAAAAGTAAAAACCTTTTGGTGTAATTAATTTTTAGATTTTTTTGTTCAAATTTTGTTTTTGTTTATACTAAATTTATTTTTTTTTATTTTTAATCAAAACTTTAAAAATGTACTTTGAACACATTTTGTAAAATATATCAACGATAGTTACTTGTTATCTAGAATTTTTTTTGGAAACTGACTAAAATGTTTGCATATTTTGTAAAAAAAAATCCGCGAGCGCCGTGGGCGATGGTAGCGTGCTCAGCTTACCACACGGAAGATCCCGGGTTCACGCCCCGTGAAAAGCAACATCACAATTTTAGAAAAAATTTTTCAAAGCGTGGTCGCCCTCATCGGTTTTTAACAAGCACTCCAAGTGTATTTCTGCCATCAAAATTTTTCAGTGAAAACTCATCAGTTTTGCAGATACTGTTCGGAGTCGGCATAAAACAAGTAGGTCCCGTCCCGCCAATTTGCAGGAAAAATTAAAAAGGAACACGACGCAAATTGGAAGTGAAGCTCGGCCTAAAATATCTTCGGAGGTTATCGCGCCTTACATTTATTTTTATTTTATTTAAAACAAAAAGCACAATACTGAACTTGAAAATCTAAACTTCGTTTTGTTTTCACAATTTGCTTAGTTTTATTCAGAAATTTTAAGTTCTTTTTGAAAATTTTTAATATAAAAGATTTAAGCTCCAAAATGTTTAAAGGGAAAAACTGTCTCTGTAACACCCCAAAGTTATTTTTGTAACAAATTAACTATTTACAACTCAAAAAATCGCTAAAATTTCTAAATATTTTTTATAGTGGTTTTAAATTAAAAAAAAATATTATCTCACCTGCACCATACGTTTCATCTCATCCTTCTGTATCACTTTAATTTGCGCCGACTCACGTAACCAACGCCGCAGCCAATGTCCGAACCACACCAAACCACACTCACATTCCAGTGGATTGTGTGACGTGTCTAGCCCACCCATAATGCTGCGTGTGCCCACCGTATCCCAATAGGTCTTGTTTGGATAAAAACTGTCCGCCGCTAGCGCATTGATCTTATTGTGCGAAATATCGATGGACAACTGCGGCACCGAACGTAGCGTATAAAAAATGCCCGGCGGCAGATCGCATATTTTCGTATGCGAAATTTTTACCATCAAATTTTGATTGCGCGCCAATCCCTCAAAGGCGTCCGGTGCTATCGTTTGTACATTGCCACCATACAATTCGACCAACTGTAGTTTTGTGTTATTCAACAGCTTCGCCAAAAGCTGCGCGCCGATATTGGTCTCGAGGCAATGTATGCGTAACACTTGCAGGCCTGGTATGCGCGCGACAATTTCGCCTAAATTCTGATGTGATGTGAGATGTAGTTTTCGTAATGAGCGTAATTTACTAAAAACGGAGGGATTTGCCACTTTTACATCAAGCAAATTTAGATCTGTGAGATGACGCAACGCGCCAAGATCGTGCGCTGTAATGCGTCGCAGTGGATTATGCGCCATATCGAGTACACGCACCGAGAGCGGTAAATGTTCAGCCACATTGCTAGCGTTAACAATTTTATTATGTGACACATTCACGTGACGTAACTGACGCATTTCGTGCAGTGAGGAAAGTTCTTGCAAATGATTGCCGCTCACATCGAGATGTGAGAGGTATGGCAGACTAAGTTGAGGTAACACGTAAAGACCCATGCGTCTTATTTTTAGACGCCGCAGACGTGGCGTATGCAAGAAAACCTCTTTGAGATTTGTGGTCACAAGCGGATTCTGCGACAAATCTAAATTAGTGAGATTATTGAGGAATGTAAAAGTGTTGTCAGGCAGCACTGTTATACGATTACACGCCAAGTTGATGTCGTAAAGGAACTGTGAGTTCACAAACATGCTTGAGTCGAGGTACTCGAGCGCATTTTGTGTCATTTGTATGCTGCGCAGCGTGAAGCCAACATCAGAGAAGGCGGGCACAGGCCACACGGACAGCTGATTCTCTGAAATGTCCAAGTATTCGAGACGCGTATTCATGAAAACTTCACGCGGTAGCGCGCGCAAACGATTACCGCGTAAGCGCAATATGCGTAGCTTGCGTAAATTTGAAAATTGCTCCACTTGTAGCTGTTCCAGTCCGTTATAGCAGAGGTCAAGCTCTTGTAAGCTATTTAAGCCTTGAAAACTGCGACGCCTCAAAGACGTGATGTTGTTATGCGCGAGATTGAGTATTTCGAGGAATTCCAAATCACCGAACGCATGATTCGCTAAAGCGCCAATGGCATTGTGCGCAAGATTGAGGAAGCGCAGCGTATTTGCGAGATTCGCAAAACTTTCGGGTTTGTTGATTACATTGTGACTTATATCGAGATTATAAATGTACATGTAGGAGCTGAGTTCGTCTTCAAAGTGCGCAATCTCGTTGTAGGTAACATTCAGGCGTAGCGGCGTGCTTGTGTTCGAGACGAAATGAAACATTTTCAGCGAGAGCCTGCACAGATTGTTATTCATTAAATCTAAAGCTGCGAGATTGGGCAATATAGTGAATGCGCCGTGCGAGATATTCGCCAACTGATTATAGGATAAGTCAACATAACGCAAAAATTCTAAGTTATAGAATGAATGTTTCTCTAGCAACTTGAGCTTATTCGATTGCAAATTGAGCGTTTGTAGATCACCTAAACTGAAGAAAGTATTGCGCGCATAAAATCCAAAGAGTTGTACGAGAGATCAATTTCTACTAAATGGCTGTGCACGTCAGGTAGAAAGAGTCCATGTGGTAGCTGTTTAAGCTGATTGAATGCTAAATTGATATAGCTCAGCTCACGCATATACGAGAAGGACTCATTCGAGAGCATCTTCAAATTGTTGTTGTCCAAACCAAGCCACATGACTTGCGAGAGCGGCATCAGCGCTTCAAGCGGATCTACGGACTCCAAACTGCGCGCTGGAAATACCGCAAATGAAAGCTCAAGTATTTTTAGCGTACGCGATATATTCTCAAAAACCATAGGATGATGGATGTTGATATCGTTGAAGCTCAAGCTAATTTCTTGTATTTGCTCTAAACCGTAGAATGAGCCCAAATGTAGATGAGTAATTTTGTTGTTACGCAGCAATATTGTCTGTAAGTTCGCACCCCAACCATCTAGCGCAAAAATGCCCTCCGGTATATCAGAGATGAGATTATAGCCCATATTGAGGTATGAAAGCTGTGTATAATTACGCAATGCCAGCACTGGTATCATCGTAAAATTATTCCCACTCAAACTGAGCACGCGAAGATTCTCTGTATTCTCTGGCAAATTTGTTAAATGGTGTATATTATTCGAGGCAAGATACAAATATTTGAGCTTATGCAGCGTACTTATTGCACCAGGCACCGCGCTTAGTTCATTGCGTTCTAAGTCCAAATACTCTAGCGTCTCGGTTATACCCTCAAAGGCATGTAAATGTATGCGCTCGATTGCATTGAACGCCAACACTAAATGCACAATACCAGTGCCTTTGAACACCGCCGGTGGTAGCTGTCTAATATAATTTTTCTCTAAATTGAGCGCGCGCACATGCACATCTGAGTAGTTATTTTGAAACCAATCAGATTCTAGTGTTTCAACCAAATTCATACCCAAATCAAGTTTCTCTAAGCGCATGCGCACTAAACGTAGCTCTTTCGTTTGTACGCTACGTAATAAATTGTCACGCAGCGAAACAATACGCAGTCCATGTAGGTGCTCGAAGAGTTGTTGTGGAAATATGCTGAGCAGGTTACTCGATAGATCAATTGTAACTAGTGAGCGTGGCAGGAAGTTGGGCGCTATGTGATAGATACGATTATTGGAGAGATCTAACCATAATAGCTTTTGAAGGCGACTAAATGGTTTGGTGGGCGCTATGTGATTACTCGTTTTTGATATGTGCGCCGTAGACCCACTTAATCCAGTGAGAGTATTTGATGAGCCGCTGTGCCCATTTTTTGTTGTCGCAAGTTCATCGTGACGAGTTATGGCCGCTAAACTGGAGGGATGACTGCTACCGCCGCCATTGCCGTTTTCGTGCAAAGTGAACGGCGATACTTCGGTGATGTCGTTGCCAGAGAGGTGCAGTGAACGCAGTGTGTCGAAGAGCGCTTCCCAGTTGCCTTCAAGAGATGTAATGTGATTTCTTTGAGGTGTGCGTGCGAGAGAAAAAGAGAGCGAAAATAATTATTATCTCATGTTAAAGATGAATAAAAGAAAATAATTTTTAAAAAATATCTAAAAGAAATAACCAAATTTTGTGATCAAAATATGTAATATAGAAAAGCCTGATATAAACCACGAAAGAAAAAATTGCATTACTAGTACTAAAAGACTATAAAACGAGAACTTAAGAAAAAGTAATAATTTTGGTAATGTCTTTATATCGTAAAGTTGAATATATAAAAAAACTAAAAAAACTAAAAAAACAAGTAAATATACGAAAAAAGCTTGAAAAAAAGATCTACTATCAAACAGATTTATGTGAAATGCTGCACACAGATAGCCAATACCCCGAAACAATCAACTACCTATTTCTGTTTTAGAAATGGGGGGTCCGGAGTGCCTGGAAACAGTTACTTTTGAGTAACTTTTTAATCATTTTGTGAATCAATCGCGCCAGAATGGCTAAATAGACTTAAATGAAATCGACACAGAGATAGAAAATAGAGTAGAAGGATCAACTGGTTATATTTTTTTCAAAACGTGCAGATGGGGTCCTACACCCCTTGGAAAAACAACATTTTATTTACTTTTATCCCATATAACATTAAGGCTAGGGGCTATACCAATAGAGGTATAACAATCTAGGAAAATTTTGCAGATACCCCCGCTCCCGCTCTCTGGTATCTTAAAATTGCTATAACTCTTCGCGTATTTGTCCCAAACCAATAATAATTGTTATCTGGGACATACAGATAGAATTCTGAGAAATTTCGGAAAACTCAGCAAGTGTGTCGTGTTCTTCCCCCACCCCTTCACCTCTTTAACGGTTTTTGAAATCGTGATTACTTTACCTTACTTCGTCCTAGACCATTTATATGTGGTTATATGAAGTGGCATTTCCGCTCTCCCTCCGTGGTATAGTAATTCTAAATTGCTCTAGCTGTATCCCTATTTATCTTATTCCAACAATATTTAGTTTCCCGGTCACTTAGACTGTATGCAAAAATGAGCTGTGTTGCAGTCACCTTCTACAACTCCCTTCCCCCAAACCGCCTTTAATGGTTTAATATATCATGACAACCCTACGCTTTTTTGTCCTAGGACAATAATTTGGTATATGAGTCATACAGAGAGAGACGACAATATAAAATTGATCCACCTTAAAGTCATTTAAACAATATATTTATTGTTATTGTCTTTATTAAAATAAAAAGGCAAAACAATTGTTTCGACACATACAGAGAGAGGTAAAAGCAGTTTTGGAAAAGAGTGCAGTGGCAGGGTTCGCATCCATCACTCTCTAAGCCAATGCAACTTTTTTTAAATTGCTATAGCTCTGAATGTATTTACCTCAGCTCGATAATATTTGGTATAGGGTCACATTCATCGTAGTCTTTTAAATTTTACTCAGGTCCCTAGATTGAGGCCATACAAATTTTGGAAAAGTAAGCAGTGCCACATCCGTGACGATTTTAGGATCATTTTCTATCTATACTATTGCGTGTCTGTTTTAAAGATCATACCGGAAATTTTTCTACATTTAACATTTTTCGGGATCATCTTCGGACCATTTTGGGATTGATTTCGGGATAATTTCGGGATATTTTGGGACTTGTTTGGTACCATTTCGAATTGTTTCTACTATAATTGCGGATTGTTTTATGGATCGATGTCAACATTATTCAACATTATTTCGATCATTTCGATAATCTTCCGGATTATTATGAGTTTGTTTTCGATATCATTTCGAGGCTATTTCGGGATAACTTCAAGACACTCCTCATAAAAAAATACTTACAGGATAATTTCGGACGCACCTCTAGATTAATTTCAGGTTATTTGCCGATAATTTCATGGCCTTCTCCGGTTTCATTCGAAGTCACTTTGGGGTTATTTCTGCATCACAACAGAACTATTTATTTAGGGTTTATTTTTTGACCATTTCGAAATACTTTTTGGATTGTTTCTGAAATAATTTCATGGCCGTTTCAGGACAATTTCGGGATAACTAAGGCTCATTCGGGATTGTTTTGGGAGCCTTAACGAAGCTATTTTAAGATTTTGTGGGACCGTTTTAGGAGCATTTCAAGACTCTTTCAGGATTGTCTGCGTATAGTATCGAGATTGTTTTACACAACAAATCGGGACTATTTCAGGGTTTTTTGGGTTTTAACTTTAGGCTGTATTTTTACCATGCGGAATGGGTCGCGGTGTAGGCTTGTATATTCATAAATCTTTTAAATTTCAATTAAGTTTATTCCACTTTCATTAAAAATGATAACTAAAGATTTCATTTGTGTGGTCTTAACGCAAGAACTGCTTCAAAATATATATATATATATACAAGTAGACCCGGCAGACGTTGTTCTGCCCTAAATTTGGCCTATCTGCATACATTTTAATAAGCTTTTTCCGTCTATCTCTGCCCTCCCCCCACCCCTCTTCACCTTTTTCCGATCCTTTTATTCACTCCTCCCTCCGTCTTTTTCGCTTCATCTATCTCCATATTCGTCTCATTCTATTTCTTTCTCAGTATCCTTCTCCTTCTCTCTTTTCTCTTCTCTCACGTCCCACTCCGAGTCTCAGTCCCAGTCCTAGTCCTAATCCCAGTCCCAGTCCGTGTCTGGCCCACTTCCCGGAAAAAAAGATCGTAAATACTAATATAGGCAAATTTATATACCAAATTACAGGTAAATCGAATAGGAAGTATGTAAATAGGTATGTGCGTATTATTAATTCATGTCTCTATTTCGGCTTCGCATGCATATTTATCAGTTTTGCCAGGTTGACGTGACTAAATCGAATATCACAATGAAAATTACTTTAGAGCTCTCAGCAACAGCTTTCATTTCATATCCATATTACCCACACATTCTAGGGGTATCCGGGTCCACGTTTTGGCCTATATCTTGAGACCCTAGTCACCAAGCGGTATAATATATTACTCTGTACTAAAGCACTCATCAACAGCTTTCATTTGATATCCATGTTATATAAACACATTCTAGGGGTACCCGGGTCCACGTTTGAAAAAATCGACCGACGCATATCTTCAAACGCCGGCGACCAACTAACACAAATTTTAGCCTTTCCTTTTATATACATATATAGTTTTTTATTTTTCACACTTCACTATAATATAAAACGAAATGCAGATATTCGTTGCTTTTGAAATTCGGCTTAAAAATTGCACATGGAACAACTAAAGACTCTCCTGAATTAAAAAAAATGTCTTAGTACTTCTAAATAGCGGGCCCCCTCAGAAACCCCGGGTCCGGGCGTAATTTTTTGGTATGCGTCGTGGAACTTCTTTTCCTGAGCCCAAATACTATCGATCGAGCGCGATATCGGTTAATAAATCGACCCAGTCTAATGTATACACATATTATTAAATTATCATACCTTTGCGCTACAAGCCTTGTCAGCGAGTGTAATTTTTGTAGCGCTTCCAGCGGTATATGCTGCATTTTGTTGCCCGATATATCCAATGTCATGAGTGAATGTGTCATTGTGCTGCAATAAAGTATGAAGGAAATTAAAAACAAATTGCAATCATTTGCATATATTACATTAAAATTATTTAATATATATTCGCCTTTAGCATTTGAAATTAAAAACTTATAATTTAAATTGATTGGTATAATACATACATATGTACATATAGATATTTGTAATTAAATTTTGAAAATTTGTTTGCTAAGTGCTCTTTATCTGACACTTGATGACACAACCAAATATTTCCAAACCTGAAATGACCTGCAAATATTGCTCACTTTTTTCTTTACCGCCATTTTCAATTTGATTAAAACTTGTAAGCAGCTAATGTGATTTAGATAATAACAAACATAAGTATACTTATCAGCGCCGTAGCGCGAGTCGCATGGGCCTCGGGGCAGAACAATAATTGGGGCCCTTTATCAAAATTGTATCCGTGTGTTTCTGCCATGAAAAGCTTCTCAGTGAAATTTCATCTGTTTGTAGGATAAACGAAAAAAAGCACGACGCAAATTTAAAAAGAAGCTCGATATGGGTGGAAGGATATCGCGCCAAGCAATTTCTTTTTAATATTTATTCATTGCAATACGATACCGGCGGCCACCGTGGTGTGATGGTAGCGTGCTCCGCCTACCACACCGTATGCCCTGGGTTCGCAACCCCGGGCAAAGCAACATCAAAATTTTAGAAATAAGGTTTTTAAATTAGAAGAAAATTTTTCTAAGCGGGGTCGCCCCTCGGCAGTGTTTGGCAAGCGCGCCGGGTGTATTTCTGCCATGAAAAGATCTCAGTGAAAACTCATCTGCCTTGAAGATGCCGTTCGGAGTCGGCATAAAACATGTAGGTCCCGTCCGGCCCAATTTGTAGGGAAAATCAAGAGGAGCACGACGCAAATTGGAAGAGAAGCTCGGCCTTAGATCTCTTCGGAGGTTATCGCGCCTTACATTTATTTATTTAATACGATACCGAGATTTTTACTATAATAAATTTTGAACATATTCATATTACATTCTCACTTAAACTTAGCTTTGGGGAACATCAGTCTTACTAGTTTTATTACAATATCATTAGTTTTTGTACGACGTTTTAGATGAACTATAAAAGTTTTTTCTCGATTTCACAGCAGCAAATTTGTTTATCACCACATTATAATCCACTCTGCGTGCTATTTGATTTTCGATGGACAATAGCGACAAATTACTCAACCTTTCTTGTGCCATCGTGCTTCGCAGATAGTTTTTAATCAATTTCAATTTTGAAAAAGTTCGCTCAGCTTTTGCAGTGATTACGGGAATGGTGAGAAACATCAGAAGAGCGATGCAAACATCTGCGTAGCTCGAAGACAACGAGGAGAATTCTAATGGAATTCTAACGTCAATTTCTAATGAGTTGATGAGAATTTTGAAGTGATGCGCAATTAAGTTCAATTATTTAAAATCAGCGGAATTTTCATTGTTTCATTATATCAAATACGTCTATTTGGTTATAATCTTATGTGTTAAGAATGAACATATTTCAAAGACTTTTTCCTTTATACTTAATTAAAAACCGTACTTAAAGATTGAGCTTTGAGGTACGGATGAGGATAATCAATAATCTGTTCGCTTTCCCTTTTTTTACTTTTTTGATTGATTTTCACTTTCTAGTATTTATTATTATAAATAAGAAAACCTTTTTCGCAACTTATAGTATTTCCACAGAACTTTTCACTAATTTTTATTTTGTTTGTATAACATTAAGGATGATTGATCATGTCGTGCAAATAATCGATAACTGTGACATAATCATAACATCGCATTTCTAGTGTTATTCGAATCGTTTCACAGTCGAATTCTATCCTAGTTCTCTAACCTAGTTTTCGAATCGAAATGCATTAGAGAACTACATTAGAATTCGAATTTAAAAGTACAATATTTCTCTAACGTTAGAAACTGTGTTTGCTTGGCTGGCAGTCTGTTTTTTTGCTGTGCCATTATGGGCATGCGCAAGCTTGATGCGAGTACCGACCAGTGTTGGCGCGAGCTTTGAAAAAACAACTCATCGACTGGAAATTATTTAATACATTTTTTCTTTGAAACAAATTTGAAGAATCTGTACTAATTTTAGTAAAATGCTGTTTTCCATCCGTGCAAATTTTTCTATGTAATTTTAGATAACAATATTTAATTGAACAGAAATCGAAGGTTTAAATATAATTATTCTTTTACTCGACCGGGCCCTTGTAGGGTGGGGCCGTTGGGCATTGCCCCGGTTGCCCCTTGGTAGCTACGGCCCTGATACTTATACACACATACATAACATTTTGTCATATAAATGTAAGGCGCGATAACCTCCGAAGAGATCTAAGGCCGAGCTTCTCTTCCAATTTGCGTCGTGCTCCTCTTGATTTTTCCCTACAAATTGGCCGGACGGGACCTACATGTTTTATGCCGACTCCGAACGGCATCTGCAAGGCAGATGAGTTTTCACTGAGAGCTTTTCATGGCAGAAATACAATCGGAGCGCTTGCCAGACACTGCCGAGGGGCGACCCCGCTTAGAAAATTTTCTTCTAATTGAAAAATCTTATTTCTAAAATTTTTGATGTGCTTTGCCCGGGAGTTGAACCCAGGGCATACGGTGTGATAGGCGGAGCACGCTACCATCACACCACGGTGGCCGCCATTTTGTCATACCACAGTAAATATATGACCCAATACCAATTATTTAATACAATAAATGTGGTTATTTTACATATTACATATTTGTGGTATTTATTGTGATGGTCATTTGGATTTTATCTGTTGAGCAATGCACTCAATCAGTTGATTATTGTGATTAGTGGTAAAGTGGTAATTCGAAATGTAAAAAAAATTCTCTACTGCTTTGATTCCATTTGTACTTATAATTTTGTGTGTGCATCGTACTCGTATAAAAAATCGTAGCTGTAAATGTAATCGTAACCGTAACTGTAGTTGTTTTCGCGAATGTAACTGTAACTAAAAATCGTGAGAGTTATCGTACTGATATCCATAGCTATAGCTGTAACTGCATTAATATTGCTGTAAGAGTAATGTAACTGTAACCCAAGTAGAAACTGTCCCGTTACAGTAGCGGTAACCACAACAGTAAATATGAACGTAACAGTAACAGGAGCAGTAACTGTTATCGTAACAGCAAACTGTCAACGTAACAGTAAGTGTAATCATACCCGTAACAGTAACTGAAATCGTAAAAGTAACCGTAACTGTAATCGTTACAAGTTACGGTCATAATTGTGAGAGTAAGTGTAACCAAAACCATAACAGTAGCTGTAATCGCAAAAGTACCTAATTGTAATCGTAACATCAACTATCACAACAGTCACTATAATCGTAACTATAGATGTAACTGTAACCTTAAGCGTACCCATAACTAATATCATACTCAATTTAACCACAATGATTACGAAAAGCTGTGAACCAACATCATTTTGCGCAGTCGTATTCGTTTTGTGGCATATAGGTGGATGCTTTTTGTACTGTCGGAGGCGTCTTTAATTCGTTTTTCGCGGGTTTTTTCCAATATTTGGCGCATAGTGAAAATAAGCTCGATGTTTAATTTACCACGTCTGACACCGCATTGATAAAGTTCAATCAGCAGATTCAAGGTGGACTTTTAGGTGTGATGGTAGCATGCTCCGCCATCCACACCGAAGATCCTGTGTTCACGCCCAGGGAAAATCAACATCAAAATTTTTGAAACAAGCTTTTTCAACATTTCAACATTCAACATTTTTCCAAGCGGGGTTGTTTTTGTTGTTGTTGTAGCGATAAGGACACTCCCCAAAGGCCTTGGGGAGCGTTATTGATGTCAATGGTTATTTGCCGGATGCAGATCCGGTACGTTCCGGTAACAAGCACCATCAAGGTATTACCCCGACGATCTTGGAAAGATTTTTTATGACCACATGAAACCTTCAAGGCCATATCGCCCTCCCACACCCTACATCCATGTGGAACTAGGGGTCGCCGTAGAAACAGGATTCGCCACGGATAGTAAGGTTGACAATTGAGTTGGAGAAGCTATATATTGCGCTGAGAGGGTTGCGCAACACAACGCCTTACCACAGACATACCTGCCGCTGGTATGTTCTAAGCCCCTTAACCCGCTGGGGTTCTAAGCGGGGTCGCCCCTCGGCAGAGTTTGGCAAGCACTACGAATGTATTTCTGCCATGAAATGTTCTCAGTGAAAACTCATCTGCCTTGCAGATGCCGTTTGAAATCTGCATAAAACAATTAGATCCAGTGCCCCAATTTGTAGGAAAAATTAAAAGGAGCATGACGCAAATTGGAGGAGAAGCTCGGCCTAAAATCTCTGCGGAGGTTATCGCGCCTTACACTTATTTATTTAAGAAGGCTGACTCTGCGATAGTTGGGACAGGGCAAAGAGCAGTTGGGTGCCAATCATTGGGCATGCACTTGCCGGCCATATTTTCATAGAAGTTGATTGAATACGCTGTACCAACTCCTCGTCGCCGTACTTGCGAAGATCTGTATTTATTCCATTAGCACCCTTTGTTTTTATGTTTTTTAATTTGGTAATTGATATTGTTACCTCGTCATATGAGGGAGGAGCAACACTAATTCCATCATTATCCATAGCGAGCTTGTGTTCATAAACTTTCTCGGCGTTTCTTCGCTGTCTCCATTTAGGAGGTCAGAGAAGATTTCCCTCCGTAATCTAAGCACTATCTCTCGACATGGTTTACCAGGTTGCCGTTTTCCTTTTACGGGAGTATTCTACAGGTTTAAAAAGCATTTGTCCTTGCAGCTTGCAGCTCAGGCTCCTCGTACTATCGGTTTCCTATTCTGCTTCTTTCTTCCTGTAAATGAGACTCACTTCCATTCTCAACTAGCGTTAGCATTCACACCATCTTCTTGTTGCATTTGCTTCTAACGGACCCTGTAGACAGCTTCCTTTTTTCAGTTGCAACGCAGCATTCTTCATCGTACCAGTTGTTTTTCCGAAGACACCGGTAACCAATATATTTCTCGGAGGCGGTACGAAATACCATATTCTGTCGCGGGGAGTTGTGCTCTGAAATCGCAAGTGTGATAGTCGTATGGTGAAATCATTCATAATCTGTTGCGTTCGAAGCCGTTTGGCGTCTAACTTTCCTTGTGTTTTTTATTCTTTGCTTTAAGCCGCTCAGAGGCGGGCATGTATTTTGACTGCCACGTGATAGCGATCCGTTTCGATGATAAGCCCTCGAATCGCGCGTACTCTGACCGTCCATCTATCACAAAATGGTCGATCTGCTTACATGTATTTCGATCTGGGGACAGCCATGTAGCTTGATGTAGATTTGTATGCTTAAATCTGTTGCTGGGATAAGGTATTATGATACATATTCGTATAGCGAGCCTATATCTTGAATCAAGAAGTGCGTTCAGGTGCACTTTACGGTGGTCAGAAGCTGATGACGAAATCCTAGTACTTAAGCTGATTATGACTGAGATGCCAGCTAGGTTGTCGCCTTCTCGCATTAACTCACCACCAAACGCATGTTCACTGGCTATCCAGAGTTTCTTCGTTGAGCACTACTGACTCACTCAGTCTGTGGCAACATAAACTAACCAGGAATACGGGAAGTACTGAGCTGCTTGAAACACATGTGAAAGAATCACTCTTGTCATTCCCTAGTGAATGACGGTCCAAAGTTTTCCCCACATATGTGGACTACTTCACATGGCTCCACTTTGCCATGCTGGGTGGGCTACAAGGTCAAGTTACTTGATCATAAAAACTTGAAGGAATAGGTAGGTAACTATTTATTTTAGAGCAAGGCTTATCCAGGAAGCCACTATTGTGCAGTGATCTGCATAGCAAAATACTGTCCTTTCTTCTGATGCGGAAGAGAGCTCAGTTATATTGGTTGGTTGATGTGCTGAGTCGCATATGACTCCGATTAGAGCAGAAATGCTGTTTAGATAGCATAGCTTGTGAATAAACTAATGCAAAGTTTTATCCGAAAGCTGATGAGCTCCGGCGGGGAGCCTATTCCCACTTTATTCATACCATTGCCTAACATGCAGGAGCTGTCGACATGTGTTTTTAAAGAAACAGCTTTATTTTCGACACTGCTCAGTATTTTAGATAAAATAAAGAATCAATTTTAGAATGTTTATGATATGATGATATGGCTACCACAATTCGGCAGTTTCCGTCAAAGCAGTGAAACCACTTGACCCAATTTTTATAGTACGATATACAGAGTTTGTGAAAAATATCAGCAGTGAATGGTAATTCTCACAAAAATTTGACATATATAATTATATATTTACCTTTAATACCATTACTTTCATTTCAACAAACTCACATCAAATATCATCTAGGGCACTCACGGCGTATGACCAACATGTTAAATATCAAAGCCATAAAGTTTTTTTTTAGATGACACACATGACTGAACTGAATTTTGTGTGTTGATTTTATTGAACCAATTTTTATACTCAGTTGAGCAGAGCTCACAGAGTATATTAGTATAAAGGAATCGAGATAGATATAGACTTCCATATATCAAAATCATCAGCATCGAAAAAAAATTTGATTGAGCCATGTCCGTCCGTCCGTCCGTCTGCCCGTTAACACGATAACTTGAGTAAATTTTGAGGTATCTTGATGAAATTTGGTATGTAGGTTCCTGGGCACTCATCTCAGATCGCTATTTAAAATGAACGATATCGGACTATTACAACGCCCACTTTTTCGATATAGAATATTTCGAAAAACCGAAAAAGTGCGATAATTCATTACCAAAGACGGATAAAGCGATGAAACTTGGTAGGTGAGTTGAACTTATGACGCAGAATAGAAAATTAGTAAAATTTTGGACAATGGGCGTCGCACCGCCCACTTTTAAAATAAGGTAATTTAAAAGTTTTGCAAGCTGTAATTTGGCAGTCGTTGAAGATATCATGATGAAATTTGGCAGGAACGTTACCCCTATTACTATAAGTATGCTTAATAAAATTAGAAAATCGGAGAACGACCACGCCCACTTAAAAGAAAAATTTTTTAAAGTCAAATTTTAACAAAAATTTAATATCTTTACAGTATATAAGTAAATTATGTCAACATTCAACTCCAGTAATGATATGGTGCAATAAAATACAAAAATAAAAGAAAATTTCAAAATGGGCGTGGCTGCGCCCTTTTTCATTTAATTTGTCTAGGATACTTTTAATGCCATAAGTCGAACAAAAATTTACCAATCCTTGTGAAATTTGGTAGGGGCTTAGATTCTAGGACGATAACTGTTTTCTGTGAAAAAGGGCGTAATCGGTTGAAGCCACGCCCAGTTTTTATATACAGTCGACCGTCTGTCCTTCCGTTAACACGATAACTTGAGCAAACATCGATATATCTTTACTAAACTCAGTTCACGTACTTATCTGAACTCACTTTGTATTGGTGTAAAAAATGGCCGAATTCCGACTATGACCACGCCCATTTTTTCGATATCGAAAGTTACGAAAAATGAAAAAAATGCCATAATTCTATACCAAATACGAAAAAATGTATGAAACATGGTAATTGGATTGGTTTATTGACGTAAAATATAACTTTAGAAAAAAACTTGGGAAAATGGGTGTGACACCTACCATATTAAGTAGAAGAAAATGAAAAAGTTCTGCAGGGCGAAAGCAAAAGCCCTTGGAATCTTGGCAGGAATACTGTTCGTAGTATTACATATATAAATAAATTAGCGGTACCCGACAGGTGATGTTCTGGGTCACCCTGGTCCACATTTTGGTCAATATCTCAAAAACGCCTTCACATATACAACTACACCACTCCCTTTTAAAATACTCATTAACACCTTTCCTTTGAACCCATATGTACAAACGCATTCTAGAGTCAACCCTGTTCCACCTTTATGGCGATATCTCGAAAAGGCTTCCACCTATAGAACTAAGACCCACGCCCTTTTAAAATACACATTAACACCTTTCATTTGATACCCATATCGTACAAACAATTCTAGAGTCGCCCTAGTCCACCTTTATGGCGATATCCCTAAATGGCGTCCACCCATAGAACTATGGCCTACTCCCTCTTGAAATACTCTTTAATACCTTCATTTGATACACATGTCATACAAACACATTCCAGGGTTACCCTAGGTTCATTTTCCTACATGGCAATTTTCCCTTATTTTGTCTCCATAGCTCTCAGCTGAGTAAGTAATGTTCGGTTACACCCGAACTTAGCCTTCCTTACTTGTTTAAAATAATTTTTATTTAACACCTTTTTGTGATGAATGTCATATGAATGTGCAAAAATTGAATTTTTGTTTTTATTTTTCAAGCATGACCAAGCAAGTTGGTGTCTATTCCTAGCTGTACAAAAGAAAAATTGCTTAAAAAACAAAATTCGCTCCAAATGAAAGGGTAAAGTAAATTTACAACTGTTACACTTTACTGTAAAACGTTGACTATGCAGGTTTTTGTGGTCATTCCAGAAAACAGCTTAACATAACACTTTTAACATTTTAGTAAAAATGTGCCAGCAGTTGCGTTGCTTTTTTAAGTGACTTAAATTTGAACACAAAACCGAGTGCGAGTGTGGGTAAGTGCTGCTGCATTTG
Source organism: Eurosta solidaginis (assembly GCA_029619165.1). Taxonomy (NCBI): domain Eukaryota; kingdom Metazoa; phylum Arthropoda; class Insecta; order Diptera; family Tephritidae; genus Eurosta; species Eurosta solidaginis. Next base: position 36,312 of record JARSSU010032036.1, on the reverse strand, counting down.
CGCTACTTTTGGCAGCATTTAGGAAAGTACTTAAAAGTGAGTTGCATAAAGTTGAAAATATGCATGTGTCTATACTTAAGTATTTAGATGGATATGTAGGTGGATATGTAGCAACTAGGTTATGTGTAATGACATGTTTTACTTAACGTGTGCATAGGCAGTTCCTGGTAATGGAAATTTTCAAGTAGCCGTGCACACTTTGTGACATACTTAAGCGAAAAGGCAGGCGAAGTTTAATGAAAGTTAGCTTTTTTCAACTTTGGAACTAGATTTTTTTTTAGCATAAAGCACAGTGTTGATACTTGCTTTATCAAAAACTTCATGGTTTCTATAGTCTTGGAAACATTTGTAAGTTGTTCGCTAAAAAAAACATTTTTTTAAATTTAATGTTGGAAAAGAAGGTGTAGAAAAGACTAAGAGGGAGAAAGACACACAGAGAGAGGAGAGAATAAAAGGATAAGGAAAAGAGGGTGAGAGGGGGGCGGGGAGAGTGAGAGGTACAAACTTTTTAAAAGTTATACACCTGAATCAAAGTTAGAGCATTATACCGTCTGCCAGGTCTGCTAGTATAAATAAAAAATTTTCGTGCCACAGTGTTTGTAGTTGAACTTCTTCTAAACGGCCAGATTCTCATGAAATTTTGTGAGCATATTGAGTAGGTTTGGAATAGGCTCTTATATATTTTCCATATCCTAAAATGGGACTGGAACTGAGACTTGAGCTCGGACTGGGAATAAGATAAAGGAATGGAAAGGAATAAAAAGGAGGGAAGAAGAAGCAAACTGAGAAAGGGATAGAATAAGGCGTAGATAGAGAGATAGAGATAGGTGGAGCGGGAGGGGGAGAAGAAGAGGAAAATAGGGGGAAAATGAATTTAAGAATAAAGAAAAGGGGGAAGAGGTGGAGGGAGAGTAAGAGGTAAAAACTTCTTTTATGGAGTGTCTTTATGGCTACGACAATAACACGAGGGCAAAACAACGTCTCACGGGGCTGCTAGTAGTCATATTTAAATAATGTAAGCAATTTTATTTTATTTTCATAACGCACACATATCTGTCATTATGTATGCGCTTAATTTTTATGTTACGCTACCGATTATCAGTCAATCAAGATCGTAGGTGAAACGTTCGACAATACTCTTCATAGTATATGCCATGTATCTAAAGTACAAAGCTGCAACAAAATCGTCAAGCCGCTTGCTGGCAGCACTTGGGCAAAGATGCAGAAAGGCTGATAACAGCTTACATGTGCACCGCGGTGCTAGTTTGGTCCCCTGGCTTAAAAAAACATAAACTAGGCTGGTAACAGACTGCAGTTAGAACTGGCACGGGATGTCTTCTTATGGCCCCTGAACACCACCTGCATTATTGAGGAAAAAGAGCTCAACATAAATAACCATAATGAAATGTTAAACAGATAGTTTTTGCTGAATTGTGACAAACTGGTACATCCTAGCAAACCCCTGCTTTATTTAGCCTCGACTCCCGGAGAGATAAAGAAACATCGTCATAAGCCCAGTACCTGCCAACTCAGCTGTTTGATCCAGATAAACATAAGGAGGATCTGAGCCAAATCCAGACTGAGTCCGTGATTGCAAGCGAGATTCGCGCCGCCGGGTGAGCCTCGTTACCAATATACATTATCTAATGCTTGCAGAAGGAAAAATTAGACTACCAAGGGAGAGGGCGTGGCGGTAGCCGTGGTGTGATGGTAGCGTGCTCCGCCTATCACACCGAAGATCCTGGGTTCACGCCCCGGAAAAAGCAACATCAAAAACTTTAGAAAAAGGTTTTTTCAATTAGAAGAAAATTTTTCTAAACGGGGTCGCCCCTCGGCAGTGTTTGGCAAAGCACTCCGAGTGTGTTTCTGCCATGAAAAGCTCTCAGTGAAAACTCATCTGCCTTGCAGATGCCGTTCGGAGTCGGCATAAAACAAGTAGGTCCCATCCCGCCAATTTGTAGGAAAAAAAATAGGAGCACGACGCAAATTGGAAGAGAAGCTCGGCCTTAGATCTCTTTGGAGGTTAGCGCGCCTTACATTTATTTATTTAAGGGAGAGACGCTTCACTCTGGTGCAACTTCTTTCTACTGGAAGAGGTTTCTAACAGCAGTGCTATGGTGGTCGAAACGTGTTGAAACTGCTAATTTCCTTGAACTCCTTTTAGAGGACTTTGATGACAATTGAGTGAGGTGGCAGCAATTGAATGGAGCAAAGCATTATTGACACAACAACAAAAAAGTGAGCTTCTACTACCGGAATAACTGCCGTTAAATCTATGCACCGGAAATGGTTGTGGGGCTCAGCGGTTTAAGGGGGTTCAAATATTCGCGCAATCGGCATGTCTGTCGTAAGAGAAAATATGATATACAGCTGCAAAGGTGCTAGGGGTCGAAAAAAATTGGTCATTATAGTACTGGAAGGTATTTGTAGATACTGGAGCCTACGGATTCATTGGACTGCCCACATGCGCAACATTACCATAACCTTCGGAAAGAGTTTTTGCGGTTAGAGAAGTAGCACTATTCAAAGCCTGTTTAATTGGTAATTTCGTGAAGAAAATATATTTCATGCATGCTCAGCACCGGAACTTTTCACCAACTCCGAAGATATCAGTTATTTTTATTTCACAAAGGTATGGAATGCAACTTATGTATTCTCCTACAAGAATTGCCACTACAAATTGCATATCAGAACTCGCAATATTTGCTCTTATTATCTATTGCTGTTGCTGCTTTACTGATGGTATAGATTTACTCTTCACAAAGCCATGCAACTACCATCAGCCACACAGATAATGCGGCAGTTACCCACCGACGTGTGCCGTACGTAAGGACGTTTGTCGTACGAAGCACGTTTGACCGAACTCTCAAGCCCGTAGGAGTGTGCGTCTGTGTACATGTACATAACATATTTGTGTGTGTATTGTTTACAGATAAGCACTGTTGCCATTGACAATTTTGCATGTATGCTTATGGAAACATCAACTTTTTCCAATTTAATTTTTGATATTGCAAAAGGCCGGAATACATATTAAATAAGTATAAATAGATAAAATATTTATAATCAGCACTTTTACATAATTATTTCGAATTATTTTCACAATTATTCAAACTTTAATTAGGCGTTCTTGCATAAAATTGCAAACGGTCAAAATTAGCGTACAAAAGTTTACTAGGCAACTCTGTCTAGTGAGAGAGCGATCAGCTGACACGTTCTTACGGAAAAAATCAAAATTGTTTTGATTTCTACGTTCCGGGCTACGTACGTACGGGCGTTGCACGTCGGTGAGTTTTCGTTTACACTGCACACTCATAAGATAGGTCGTGGCAGCTGACACGTTTTTGGTACGTACGTTCGTGAGTAACTGCCGCATAACTCCCGCATGGCATTGCCATTGTAGGATATGTTTTATGAATCAGTGAGAAACGTGAAAAGCAAAACTAGATTTCAAACACAGCATGGGAAGCACACACAAAAACACAATCATTTGCACACACACAAAGCTAACTAGTTCATATATATTTAGCTTGTCAGTCGAGCGCTCAATTGCACCCAAAGTGCAGTGACATGACGCATGAAAGCTATTTGAACTTCCGCGTTGCGTTACGCTACAATGGCAAAGGAATATAATTTTGCTGATGAAGCGCGCAATGCAGCGGCAAACATACAGATGCATACGTGCTACAAATACCACTACAATTGCAATGATAATCATAATAATTGTGCTAATGATAATGTTGATAGTGGTGATAATGATAATTACAACAATAATGTAATAGTCATGACTTTATAACTCTTCCAATATGTAATTGTGACACTGTGCGCTTTGTTGGTTTGGTTTGTGTTGAATGACAGGACGCGTTCATTTTTAATAACGACTGTTGTTATTGTTATGAACGTTATTGTTGTTACTGTTGGCAATGTTGTAGGATATTGTATTTGTATTGTGATAATTATTTCTTTTACTGGCGCTATAAGGAATTTATACGAATTCTATATATGTGATTAGGTTCATGTATACACCGAGTATAAATGTATGCTTATTGGTATGTGTGCTTACAAAATAAGTCCAATGTATTAGCTTAACACTAACATGACATACTGAAACTTTCCTCATTATTGGCTATGCGCTCAATTGCGTAAGCAAAGCATCGTGTAGAGTATTTCAATATCAAAATATTTGTTTAACGCTCAAACGCTGCGCATAGGTTAGGTTAGGTTAGAGTGCCACCGGTGCGAGCACCAGTGCACTTAGGCCCAATAAGGTCTCATTGTGATACCACGTGGATCTCTCCCCTACTCAAACCAACAGGTCGATTAAGCAAATATCAGGATTTTCTTAGGTTCCAACTTAGCCAGATCAAAAAGAGATGCCAGAGATTTGTTCCTCCTTTGGCAAAGCAAAGGACAATCGCACAGAAAATACTTGTGTCTTTCTACCTCCTCTTCGTTTTTGCAGCTCCTGCAGTAATTGTTATACACAACGGGTGGGTGGTGTATGCTTCCCGATTGCTATGTCGCCGATTATAAGTCCAACCACCAGAGATATGTTCCCCCTTCCCAGAAGCAGGAGACGTCTTGTTCGTCTCGCGTCCCATTCAGGCCACACGAGCTTAGTGTGATAGCAGAATTCGAGATTGCTCCGTCTCACACCCGCTTCCCTAAGGAAAATCCCTTTCAAAGTGAGCTTACAGGTAGCGAGCGGCATGCTCAATGTCTTCCAGGATGACGAAAGCGGAACGGATGTGCCCCCTCTGGCAAGTTTGCTAGCCATCTCATTTCCCGGTATATCGGAGTGTCCAGGCACCCATACTAGACTGAGGCAAGTTTTTTCAGCGATCTCGTTAAGAGATTTGCGGCACTTCTCTGCTGTCCTGGCCTTATATGTGACCGATCCAAGCGCTTTTAGCGCAGCCTGGCTTCTGACAGCCAAATAAAATTTTATTATAGCTGTGAGCAGCATTTCTCAGGTGATCAACGGCCTCATTTGTTGCAGCCACCTCCGCAATGATCGGTTAGGCTAAAGGATAGATTCCACCCTAGTTGAGGTGCAAAGACCCCGCTGCCCACGCTGGGCATGAAAACTCTGAAAAAGTGCTGCCTATCCTAGGGTTGCCTTTGCTCAGCCCAGCACATTTGTTAAAAGGTAACGGCCAAGGCATGAAGCTGCAAATACATGGAACTGCTGTCATTGTAAGCTTGCATGAATTACATGAGCGCGTGTTATGATGCAAAATAAAATAATAGTGTCGTCAGCTTTAGCTTTTAACAGAATTGCTAGATAGCGAGGATGTAACTGCGAATATGAATATCTCCGCCAGAAATCCAAACTGAAATACTTCCATCTAATTCTAGCTAAAGTTTTATGCTCCAGCATAAAGATACGCGATGACTCCACATCGTAATAAACCAAATTGCAGCTACATACTGTCCAGTAGCTATGTTAAAACATAGACGCCCATTAAAAAGGGAGTTATCACCACTCCTAAATGAGGGTTAGTAACCCAATGATTTCAGTAGCATGCTCGACATCCACCTTCTACTACGTAGGTCTGACTTCAGCCTGTTCTTAACTTACACCCCAAGATGCTCGCTTCAATTGTGTCCTTTCGGTCTAAGAAGTACACATGTCAGTTGTTTTCTTTCTAATATACGTATACTTAAGAACTATGACTTCTGCGAGCTACTTGATCAGAGAGCTGGAATTGACGGCACACACCAAGCTCTTGAAAGAAAGCCTTCTTTCTTACTTCAGTAACCAGCGCATTTATCGCTATTTTAACTCAGCCAGTTTTGCCTAATGGTGTTTTGTAAAAGATAGTTTGTAATTCAAGAGAACTCCCAGATGCTTGTACTCATTTACAATCTCAATAACATCAATACCATAAGACCAACGAAACGAAGGACACCTGCTACATTCCCTGAACACTAATATTTTAGATTTGGCCAAATTAAATCTCAAACCCCACTGCATACTATACACGTAAAGCTCATTTATCATTTTCTGTAAGACAGTGGCAGACTCTGCTAAAAGAACGATATCGTCGGCGTACATAAGTACTTTTACTGTTGTGTCAGCAACCTTTACACCGCCAGAGAGACTGCCACTTAAATCGTTGATGTATAATGAGAACAGAGTTGGGCCCAGCAAGCAACCTTGCCGTATACCGCGGTTAACAGTAAAAGGATTTGAAAGCATTTCCATCCATACCTGACTGGCTTTTCTTCATAAATGGAGCGCAAAACCTCTATAATGTGGCTGGAAAGGCCGAGCTGGGCTAACTTATAGAAAAGCATATTCCGTGGAACTGTGTCAAAAGCACATGAAAAATCAACAAAAAGGCGAAAATTTTATTCTTCGCACCAAAGTTTAACTGAACTATACTAGTTAAATTAAACAAATTGTCCATTGTAGAATAGCCTTTACGGAAAACCCGCCTGGAATTCAGAAATTATATTGTTACAATCAATCCAAGCATTGATGCAGCTCAGAAGCAAACCAGCGAAAATTTTGTATATTGACTCAAGCAGTGATAGCCCCCTGTAATTGGATGGAAGAACGGGATCACCCTTTTTGAAAAGGGCAACTATGATAGAGTTACGAAACGACTGAGGAATTTGTTTCTTTAAAAATATTATGTTGAACAAAGCAAGAAGCTCAGTTAAGTTGTAAAACTCATAACATATACGATCTTGACCGGTAGCCTTGTTGTCTTTTAAACCTTTTAGAACCAGCTGCAGCTCACGGGGCTCAAAATGAGCATCGAGAAAAGGGTCGATTACCAAAGGCAACGCCCAGTGCATGCAAGGAACTTCATTTATATCCAACAACAGAATCTTAAAATAGTTGTAAAAATCACTCAACGCTAAATTGCCAGTTACACTGGGAGAACGATTTTTTAACGAGTTAGCAACCTTCCACCAGTCTCCCGAGTTTCTGACAGTATTTAATAAGTCAATTTCCATACATTTATATTCTAACTTTTTCTTAGCGCAGAGCTTGAAATAACTAGAACGTAGTGCAATATATAACCCACCAGCCTCTTCAGTACCATTTGACCTAAGTTCATCTAAGTGTTTCAACATCTGTTTGCGCGCCTTAAAGCATTGGCTGTCAAACCACACCTGCTGCGGAATAAAGTTGGATTTGTTGCAACAAATTTATTTTATTTGTCAAAGTATATACCATAACGTCAATTTCATCATCTGTATTAGCAAAATCACACATGGGTATTGAGCTGATAAGAGTGGGATACCTTTGCGCATGCACCTGCTTCCACGGTATCTTCGCGGGACATAAGTTTACGGGAGTTTTACTTTCCTTCACTGAAAACTTGAAATGAATGCAAAGCGGCATATGATCTGAAAATTCTTTTTTAACCACTGAAAAATTTTTAACTACCGAGAGAATATCGAAGGAGCAAACGGCGTAGTATATAACCGAACTACCAACAACACCGCAAAAACGTAAATTCATCAGTCACATCACCAGCTAGCCTTCCATTTAAGATAACCCCGCCAACATCTTCGACTAAACCCAGAACTCTTTTACCTTTTGCTTCAATGATCACGTCTTTTGACTTTCTGCTTTCCGAAAAAACGAGGTCGGATTTTGGCTAATTAGTAAATTTTCCAAACGTATAAAATTATCACACTTGTTACAATTCATGTACTGGGGGATAAACCATCTATTCTCATGGAGATTGACAGAAAGTACAACACAATCAGAGACGCTAAGAAACTGTATTTTGCAAAAAGATTCTAAACACCTTTTGTAATCAAATAGACACCCACCACTAGCGCGACCAGCTTTATGTGTCTTAACAGCGTCTACCCAATGTAAAACGTATTGAACATAATTATCTCTATTATAGTTGTGTGTTGACGGATATAAAACTTGAGCCTGTGAAGTACTTCATATATGTAAGAACCAGCAATAACAGCGAGAACATTGGCAGCTTACAAATCCAACGAAGAATAACTTTTGGCAACAAATGCTAGTTTGTGCTGAATAAGAAATTGAAAAGTAAAGTTCTCTCTTCATGAACAAAAATCACGCTCTATAACTCGACAGGTATGATCCTGATATATGGCGCGGAATCACGTTGTCGAGAGAAGATGAGATGGTTCTTGGAGGAGTCTAGAAAAAAGTTATCCGTAAAATGTTAGATATTTTCCGTGATGCCGATGGCTGGTACAGATGAAAACTGGATGGGCGTTACACAGATATAAATAACAAAAGCCCAAAGATTTCGCTGACTAGGTGATGTTATGCGAATAGTCGCAGACGCTCATGCCAAGAAAGTATTTCAATCTATACATCGGTGTAGGAGCAGAAGAGGGGCAAACCTCCAGTTAGAGGAATACTCGGCCTCCCTTGGTGCTTCCGATTGGCGTCAGATATTTTGAAACATGTTAGAAACGGCCAAAATTGCGCCAATTAATGATGGTGAAGTACCAATATATAAGTTGTATTGCCGATGCTGTCGAAATAGACGCGCTACCTGGCATCTTAACTAGCTCAGAAGAGGGCACAGCTGTGCGTCATCCTTGTTAAAGATTCTTGAAGATATACGTCCAGCCTATGAAAATAATGAACTTACTATGTTAGTACTACTGGATTGCTCCAAAGCGTTTGATACGGTTGATTTCAAAATACTTCTTTTCAAGCTCGAAACCAGCTATACTTTCAGCCCTTTTGCAATCAAGTTAATGCGAAGTTATCTCCTCGAGCGATTTAAACAGGTTCAATGCGATAACCAAGTCTCTAGTCTAAAACCCATCACATCTGGTGTTCCACAGGGATCGATCCTAGGACCATTACTGTTTACACTCTTCATCAATGACATAGTTACTTGTTGCCACAATGCCTCCATACATTTATATGCAGACGATACCCAATTATACATGTCTCGACCTATCGGTCTTTCCGAAGACTTATTTGCTAGACTGAATGAAGACTTAAGACGTATAGCAAACTGGGCTAACCTAAATAAACTATCTCTCAATGCAGCTAAATCTAATGCGATTGCGTTAGCAAATACATCAAATGACGTAAACAACTTTCCTGATATTATTCTCAATGGAGATAAAATCATTTTTCATAATGCGGTAACTAATTTAGGTTATAAAATCAACTCTAAACTAACTTGTGTTGACCATATCAACCTTGTGGTGAGGAAGATATATAATACCTTTCGTAATTTATACAGAACTGCCTATTTGTTACCACGAGACGCTAAGATGAAAATGGTCAAGGCTCTAATAATACCTCAAGTCTCTTATGGTGAACTAATATACGGTAACCTGGACTCAATGTCACTCAAAAAATTGCAGCTGGCCTTTAACAATGTTGCCCGCTTTGTTTTTTCTAAAAAGAAATTTGATCACATATCTTTTTATGCAATGATTCTTGGATGCGATATTTATAATTTCCTAAAAATGCGAAATCTCTGTTTTTTGCATAAGCTAATACACTCACAAAAGCCGCCGTACTTATTTAACAAACAAGTTTCTGCCAATCTACACGGACTTTGAATCTAGTAGTCCCGAATTTTAAGTACACAACGTCATCCAGAATGTTCTTTGTCAGTACAATCCGTCTATGGAACTCAGCCCCATACGCAACTAAAGCTATTAGGAAAGCAGGATGTTTTAAGCAGGCAGTATTATCTTTTCTCAACTCTTAACCTACCTTTTAATTATATATCTTTATCTTTGTCACAAAAATTTTGAACTGAGGATGTTTAATTGTTAAAGAATAAGTTTATTTTATTATATTTTTAACTCTTGTATTTGCGTTATATTATATTAAATTATATTATATTATATTACTCTACTTTTATTTCTGATAATGTGACACGATTGATGTACTATCTAAAAGACTATGTCTTACTTGTACAAAAAAACTCAAATAAATAAATAAATAAAAATGAAATGATACTGTGTTTACACGTCTACCAAATCTAACAAAATATAATTTTATAAGTAAAAGATGATATAAAGAAGCTCTAAAAAAATATATGCTGTGGGAATGGATGCGATTCCAGGCAGCACACTGCAACTTTTGTTACAGATATGCATAATTTGGAATGAGACTAACAACTTCATTCCTGATAAAGGAAATTCAAATAAATTACTTCTCCCACGCTGTCCATCTGCTTGCCCTGTGTGTGTGTTCGCTTGCCAACAAACGCAATCTCGCCTGCAGCTATGCCAACGCTTTAATGCATATTTATTAAATTTGTTGTTGCCCACAATTAGGCTACAGAATATCCGTATAGCACACACACAAAGTCGGAAAACTGTATACTGAAAGAAATAGTGCTAGTAAAATCAACAAATTGGTTCTGTTGTTCTTGACTTAACGGAGATTCGACGAAATTTATCGAATTATGGTTAATTCGACCGAGTTCATTGTCAAACGAACAAATTAGTTTAGTCATTTCAACAGAAGAGAAATTGTCGCTCTTAAGTTAACAAAAGTCTGTAAAATTGACAGATTCCTAATCAATCTAACTGATTTTTTGTTAACACAACTGATCTCACTGGTCATTTCAACAGCGATCAACAGTCAATACATGAGCAAATTTCAAAAGAGAATTTTACGCTCACTGCGCTCTCTACTTTGTACTTATGTATTCTGTTGTTGTTGTTGTTGTTATTTTAGCGATAAAGTTGCTCCCCGAAGGCTTTGGGGAGTGTTATCGATGTGATGGTCCTTTGCCGGATACAGATCCGGTACGCCACGGATAGGTGAGGTTGACAATTGGGTTTGGAGAAGGTATATATTGCGCTGGCAACCTGAAAAGTTGCGCTACACAGCCCCTTGAATCTGGTATTTTAGTCGCCTCTTACGACAGGCATACATACCGCGGGTATATTCTGACCCCCTAACCCGCTGGGGTGTATGCTGTGTACTATATGTATGCACATATTTACGTATGTATATGGCGGCCGCCGTGGTGTGATGGTAGCTTGCTCCGCCTACCACGTCGAAGACCCTGGGTTCACACCCCGGGCAAAGCAACATAAAAATTTTAGAAATAAGGTTTTTTAATTAGAAGAAAAATTTCCTCAGCGGGGTCGCCCCTCGGCACTGCTCGGCAAGCACTCCGAGTGTATTTCTGCCATGAAAAGATCTCAGTGAAAACTCATCTGCCTTGCAAATGCCGCAACATAGGTACTTTCGTACAAAACTGTCGGAACAACTTTTTTTGTTCATTTGACTACTAAAACGGTCAATTACGAATCAAGTATTTGTGCGCAGTTGGTTCAGCATCTTGTTGCGATGGATAAAAATTTAAAGAAATTTCGGTTGAATTGACCCGTAGTTCGGTTGATTTTACCAGTCTCTTTCTTTCAGTGTATATGTCATTTGTCAATCGCTCTGAAATGATATTACGGGCTTGAAATCTTTTTGGTAGCTACATTTATTGACGCTGTTTTTTGTGTTTCACACATACATGTACATGTCCACATACATACACTCTATCAAACATCAAATGTCGACTGCGAAATAGATAATAAAACGTTAATGTGTCCGCATCAGTGGTCAGTGCTCTATTAGGTCAGCAATGGCTTTCATACTTTGTTATGCGCCACACACGTGGAGGGTGTTGCAATGGTGCGGTTCGGGGCAGAATAATATTGTGAGAGGCGTGTGTGTTCGTTCAAATATACCAATAATTGCTAGACGTGCTTTGCCATAGTCAACTGATAGCCTGTCATAAAAACACAAAGCTCACTGCAGGCCATTCACTGCAGCTGTCGACTAAATGAAAATATTTTATGTTTATTTCAGGGTGCATTTGTGTCTGTGAGTGTGTGGCTGTATGTGTTTTTGTTTTTGTGTTGATTTTTGCATTCATGCGGAATTGAATTTTACCATTTGGTAGGTATTTTGCGTGGTATACGTTTATTGCTAGCTAATTTTAGCAATTACGAAAACTCTTTTGTGCGTGATTCTCGAAAAGAAACGAAGGTTGATGCAGCAAATCCAGATGCTTTGGCTTTGTACACAATATAGCCTCTCCAAACCTCTATTACCCAAAAGTAGTTAATTTTATCGTAATCGAAGGAAAAAACTTCTTAACTTAAAACAAAGAGTTATATATCAATGTTGGTATTAAAGAGCTGATCAACCGAGCTTTACGTTTGTCGGATTCCCTGCTGGGGTTCGATATATGTGTCAATTTGAGTGGAAGTCCTGCTCAAGTAGCATTCCTCTCTACTTCATACGTACGAGTAGCATCCGCTTTTACTTCGACTGTATCAGATATTTCCCAATAACAGTATCGTAAACTCAAATCATCTGGTGAGCAGTTTGTAATCCACCCTAAAGAAAACACCATAAACTATGCAGAAGATTTTATTAGGTCAGCTTTAAATATTGATCCATTTTGCTCGTGTTCCGCGCTCGTCAGGCAAGACTCCCGCTTTTAGTAGTGATAAAGCTACCAGCTCAAGAGAAGCATCAATAGGTTCTATAAAGCATCTAGTATTTGCCAAGAGAACGAAGTTATTTTATAACATAGGTCCTGGTTTATGATTAGTTTTCTCAATTTTGTTGTTAAACAAACTTCCCGTAACACTATGGACTGATTCAGTTTATGTGAGACACTCACGGACCAGCAAGTTCAATTTACCCTAACATATGTTAGGTTAGGTTGAACTGGCCGGTCCATGAGGACCTCACATAGACTAAATGAGTCCGTAGTGTCACAAGAACTTTGTTTTAACGACCAAAATGTAAAACCCTATCAAAAACCAGGACCTATGTTATAAAATAACTCCGTCCTCTGGGCAAATACTAGAAGCTTTCTAGGACTTAAGCCACTTGCTGCTTCTAGATCTGACAGCTGTATCACTCCTAATAGCTGGAATCTTAGCTTGGGAAGCGCAAGACACGAGCACGGAACGTGCTCGATCGTTTCCTCCTCCAGCCCGCACTTCCTATATCTGCTATCACTAACCGAACCTAATTTAAAGGCATGTGACGCCAGAAGGCAGTGTCCAGTCAGAATACCCATCATGAGTCTACAGTCCTCTCTTTTTAATGATAGAAACAACTTTGTTAGTCTAAGGTTGTAAGACCTACACATAATCTTCGACACTTTACAGCCCCGCGCTTGAATCCACGTCTTTCCTACTTGGTCGACCATGTGCACCCCTGGCCTTCGCTTAATCTCGCCCAGTCTAATTGCGACGTCTACGGAGCAAGCTTCAAGGGATGCGCCCTTTTTAGCTAGTTCATCCCCTTTTTTATTCCCATCTATTCCCATATGCCCTGGGACCCAATATAGATGTATGCTTCTCCCTGTCCCGATTCTCTGCAGGGACTGCTTGCACTCTAACACGCATTTAGATGCTGTGCTATGCGAGATTATTGCCTTAATTGCTGCTTGACTGTCAATATAAAAGTTAACACGGTTGCAGCTAAAGCTATTCTACTATTTCCGCTTGGAAAAACGCTACAGTAATCCGGCAGCCTGTAGGAACTATTTATTTCCGGATCAGCACAGTATACCGCAGACCCTACTCCTTCCACTACTTTGGAACAATCTGTGTACACATGTACCGCCTCGTCCGCCATTTGAGCACCCTTTGCGCCTACCGTCCACCTCTACTGTGTCCTCCCTCACTAGGGTAGGCACCTTGTCGTTGGTGTGAGGCCTTAGCCGAACTCCATAGCGCCCGAACTATGAGGCGGAGCTCCGTGTTGGAAAAGTACACAAATGAAAACGGAGTAGAAGAGTGGAGAAGGGTACGGAGCAGAGGAAGTAAAGGAGCTCTCTCCCAGTACCGTGCAGCACTCAGAATTGTCCAACGCCTGGGAGCAGTGGTCGACCCAACAGAAGTGGAGATCGATCTCCTGAAATGGCCCCATGAGGCGGTAAGAGTAGGTCGAAGGCAGTTCAAAAGGTTTGCTCCGAGAAACCCTCGGTTCTGCAACCGGTACGAGGAGGAAGAAGCGTCGAATTGCAGAATGAAGGGGCAACGAACGTTCGGCGGAAGGCGACAAGCTTGCTTTCAGGAGGCAGAAAGGACCTAGTCCCGAGAGCCGCGAGGCAGGGCAGTTGCAAAGACAAGACAAGTAGGCCCAAAGCTGTAAGACAGATGAGCCCCAACAGCGAGGTAGCAACTACCTCGAAAGCTGCGAGTCAGAGGGAAGTTCCAACTACGGAAGTAGGAGATAAGTCAAGGGAAGATAACGCTAAGACTCCGGCTTTCTTGGAGGTGCTAAGGGGAGTCAAAGCTAAGACTCCGTCTTTCTCGGAGGTACCAAAGGGAGATAACACTAATACTCCAGCTTTTCCCGAGAAGATGAGTGATGTGGCAAATCAGTCACTGACTGCGGCGCTGGTTGATCGTAGCAGTCCTTTCGGACAGCTGACTACTTAAAGGCGGAGATCTGTAGAAAGGGAGCTTATTAGCTAATGCTTCAGATGGTGCGGGAACAACCAAGTAAGCCCTCCAATCTTCGATTCCGGGGGGTGGTATAATTGTGTGAAGATGATAGCGTGCGACAATATCACGAGCTTGCGGTGGCCGGTGGAAGTGGTTCTAAACCTCCAAAGGCAAGGCACGAACGCGCGGTTTTGGGTGGTGGATAAAGCGCAAATCCTCACGGTACCAAAAGTTAAGGTATGGATGCCATGCGTGATGAAGTCGGAGGAAACACTGCGACTTCTGCAGAATCAGAATCCGAACATACCGACACCAGATTGGAAGGTGCTTACTGTATCTCGGCCTACGGAGGAAGGTCAGTTCTACATCTTCCAAATAAACAAGCAGGCGAAGGATGTATTGTACACGCAGCTTGGAAAAATGTTGTTTGGTACAGGCAAAATTTTTATAAGACTCAAGAGTAGAAGCCCCAGGACAAAACTCCTAACATGCTAGATGTGGACGAAGTCGAAGGGACCTCAAAAGCCCAAGGCAAAAAAGACAGGTGGAGGTAGCCGATGTCACCACGAAGCTGTAAGAAGAGGACGAACAGCCAGAGAGTGCTGTGAGTCGCACATAAGAATACCCGACGAAGGTGCTGGAGGAGACACACAGCCTAATGGTGCTGCGAGTCCTACAGATAAACCTCCAATACAGTAAAGTGGCGTCGAGCGAACTCCTCATAACCCTTGAGGGAGGTTTGTTTGACGTGGCTCTCATCGGGAGGAAAGGTTTCTGGACTTATCGCACGCGGATTTGGGATATACTACGCGCAAATGGAAGGACGAGTGCGAGCAGTAGTAATGGTAAGGTAACAGCTGCATTCATATGTATATGCTGCCTAATTACACTACAGAGGACCTCGTAGTGGTGGCCGTTGAGCAAAAGAATAAGTAGGCTTTTATCCTGGCATCCTGCTACATGGCCCATGCTGCGGAGGATCCACCGATGGAGTGCAAGAGGCTAGTACAGCACGAAGGGCGCAAAGGGCGGTTGGTCATAGGCGCGGATGCAAATGCGCACCACAATGCGTGGGGAGGAGCAGATACGAATGAGAGTTTCGAATCTCTATTTTGTTACATCCTTCAAACCAATTTGCAGATAGCTAACAGGGGAAATGTCTCCACATACATTGGTCCAACATCCGGCAATGTTTTGGATATTACATTGAGCTCCGAAAGTGATATATCAAGGTATGATTGGATGGTTCTTGATAGACCATCCTTCTCCGACCATGCGTATATCAGCTTCAGCATCCCCCTAAAGAGGGTAGAGAAGGGAGGAATCTTTAGAAACCCTAGGTCAACGAACTGGACTAAATTCCATAAACAGGTAGAAACAAAACTGGCACAACCCAAAGAGGTTGCCAATGTGGAGGAACTGAGGGAGTCTAATGAATTCCTAATAAGGACGCTTATGACTGCGTATAACAAAGCTTGCCATCTAAGAAGATTTAGAGGAAAAGCACTGCGGCTTTGCATTGAGCTGAGTCTTCTAAGAAGACAGGTAAAAGAAATGTTTAAGTTAGCAAAGACCGCGGAAAGCGAAGCGTGTCGAGATGAGTACAGGGATCTACTGAGGATCTACAAGCGTGAAATTTCCAGGGCGAAGACAACTTCATGGAAAAGTTACTGTACGGACATAGAGTGCTCCAGCGAAACAGCACGGTTGAGAAAAGTCCTAGCAAGGGGAAACATAGTCCAGGGACTAATAAAGAAAGAAAGCGGGGAATGGTCACATAATAGTGAGGAATCCCTTGAGGTGCTTCTCGATACACATTTCCCATCGAGAGATGGTTCAGAAGAGCCAGCAGACAGCACTCACACTTTGATCACGGAGCGGGTAGTGCCGGGGCTTGGTGACGGATACCAATATCAGACGAGCAGAGAAAACGTTTTCTAAGTTTAAATCGCCTGGCCCAAATGGTAAATTCACGGCCATGCTACAAGTTTCAAGTAGAGCGGTCGTGGAATTGCTTAAAATAAAATTCGATGGATGCATAAGAATGAATCATGTACCGCACTCTTAGAGAACTTCTCGTGTAGCTTTCCTACCAAAGGCGGGGAAGATCGGTCGCGTGTATTCCAAAGACTATAGAACCATTTGCTTAACATCATTTCTGCTCAAAAGCTTTGAGAGGCTGACAGATGTGTACATAAAGTCCAACGTGGATGAAAAGCTGCTCTCCACAACAAAACATGCGTACATCAAAGGCAAGTCGGTAGACACCGCATTGCATAGGGTGGTAATAAGCATAGAGAAAGCCCTGGAATATAAGGAATATGCTCTAGGAGTCTTCTTAGACATTGCCGGGGCTTTCAATAATGTTTCTAAATGGGCGATTATGGATGGTCTTAATTACATTAAAGTGCATCCCACCTTAACGAGATGGATCGGCTGCATGTTAAATTGCAGGAAGACTACATCACAAGGGAGATTGTACGAGGCCACGAAATCAGTGGACAGGGGCATGCCGCAGGGAGGGGTGCTATCACCTCTGCTGTGGACGCTGGTCATCAGCCAACTGCTCAGGCGATTCGATGAGGAACCCGTAAAACTTACGGCTTACGCAGATGACGTCATAAGTGGAAAGTGCCTTCCAACCATCAGCTCTTTGATGGATCCGGCGCTTCGGGATATTCATACCTGGGCATCTAATGTCGGGTTGAAAGTCAATGCGGAGAAGACGGATATGGTCTTGTTTGCAAAGAGGTACAAGGTCCCAAATTGGGCCAAGCCTAAGTTAGGAGGGGTGACCCTTACAGGAGAAACCTTGCACAAAATATCTAGGAATCATCCTAGATAGTAAGCTGTCATGGAAGCTCAACGTGGAGGAGAGGGTGAAGAAGGCTTCAACTGCACTTTATGCATGTAAAAGAATGCTGGGGTGTACGTGGGGCTTATCGCCCTCTCTTTCTCATTGGGTTTTTACAGCGATTGTAAGCCCTATTCTATACAATGTAGTTCTTGTTTGGTGGAAAGCCACACAAAAAACAACCTACCTCAAAAAATTATAGGGGGTATGGAGACTTAGCATTACGGGAGCCCTGAAAACAACCCCGACGGCTGCATTGCATGCCATTCTGCACATTCCACCTGTAAACCTGGTAGCAAAAAACATACCCTAACCTAATATTGATCAAAAATCACAGACTTTTAGAAAAACATAGTATTGTAGAAATATTCTCTGAGGTTTTTCAACACACCATAAAAACTTGATACTTCTTTTGAGCGCTTCGAGCACTTCTTGGGCGATGATATTACCTAAAAAGCGAAGAATGGGGGATACAACTCTTTGTTTTTGTGACTCTTTCAGCTTTTGTTATAATCTTGGAGAAGAAAATTTTATACCGAATAGCATATCAAATCTCGGAACAGTAGCGAACGTGATAGTCCCATTGTATCGTAATGCTGGATATATAAAAATCCATATAATATATTTTTACAACTATTAAAAATCACTGCCATCTCTGGTTGATCTAAAATCATGGAGAATACATTCACATGGGACTATTTTCAAACCGAATTTGAAATTGTAAGCAAAACCAGGGCCTTTCTGTAACAAATATTATAAGCCAGGTGTCACGTTTCGTTCGATCAAAAAGTTGGTTAATATTGATTGTGGAAATGGATTTAAAGAACTCAGATTCGATCTCGCGAGCAAATGAACGAAGAGTGTGAATATAAATATTTTCTTGGAAATATAATGCGAGAGTCAGCAAATATCAGTAATTGTGTAATTTTCTTTGCTGATATTCAAAGTGTTTGGAAAACAAACAAGTATATTTAAGTTCGTTGGAGCATTTATTCGTGTCGTTGGTTGCAACCATTTTGTGTACTACTTTGTTAGTTAATTAAATATTGAAAATTAAAATTAAAAACAAGGAAAATAAAATAAATTTAAACAATTTAATAGAGTGAAATAAAATTAAGGTAAAATAAAATTACGTAAAGAGAGGGAAAGGAAATGAAAGGAAAGGAAAGCAAAGAGAGCAAAAGAAAGCAGAGGTATCTTGTCATCTGTAGTGGTTACATTTCAACCACTGGGCAAACTTTAGTCATGTTTGTTTTCAATTTTTACAAAGAGGGATTTTTTACAAGCAAAAAGCAAAGAAAATGCCTTTATTCATAGCAATGAATTGCTGATTACTGCGAACATATCATGCCGAGTAAAAATATTGCTTTCTTGAATTATTTTGATATTCACAGAAAAATTTATTCATTTCTTTATTTTTATATTCATTTTAAACGCATTACAGAGTATATTTTTTCCCACAGAAGTTTTCAAAAAATGTAATATCATGCGCAAACATGTTGAACTTGTTTTAATTAAATTGCAATACCTGCAAACTAAATCAATGTTAGAAGTATTAATTCTCGCAATAGTGTATATATATAATATATATACCACACATACATATGTGCAAAATACATTTGTATGCAACGTAGCACTCAATATCGTTGCATTCCCTTGTATCTACAATGATATTCAACTCTATATCTTATATTTAACAAATTTATCTCTTAACTCAAGTAATGTGCGATTGATGATATCAAATAAATATTTCATTGATTAAAAATAGTAGCATTTGTTGTTGGTACACATACACATACAAATAAGTATGTATACATAGATTTGTTATATGAAGCTCGTCAAATGTACGTGCTTATCTATTCGTTTATATATGCAAGTCAGTGATGCCCTCAACAGCTTCGTAGAGCTTAGGAAATTGATTCGGCGCTCACCTACATGTCGTGTGAGCACAGCGACTGAGATTCAACAGAGCAAGCTATGCACAAAGACTGATTGAAGAATAAAGATGTTACAGGGACAAAAATAGTGTGAAGCAAGCTTACCACTTACCAGAGCAGAATTTGTTAAACTACCACTGTCTGTATTTGTTATTTAACAATTATGTAAAAATAATTATTCAGCTAATCTGTTCAGAATTTTAATTTTTACTCTCTAAAACTCCAATCAGTGTATTTTGTGTTCTTAAATTATGTTAAAGATTGTGTTAAAGTTTTTGGTGTGGTGGAAGTGACCTACTAGAATTTTGTGAAGCTCCGCTGCTTTCCACTGAAGTGCGCGCATGCAACATCTTTATTCTTCAATCAATCGTTGCTATGCATCAAGTTTCGTGTGAACTTCAAGCAGTAAACATTTTATGTGAAAATTCTATGATCAAATTTTTTCTTTATTCTTCTGTATACACACACATACTACTGCAAAAAATGAATGTTGCGTTTGTGTTCGAAGCTCTCGAGTGCACCACTGATGTAAGTACATATGTATGTGTATCTAGCTAGACTCACCTGAAGCTACGTTCGGATATATCTTGTAATTCGTTATCAATCAATTTCAATGTTTTCAGTCTCAATCCCTGAAATGTTTCATCGTCGACGCTTTGTAAATGTGTGCGTGACATTTCAATGTAACGCACGGAACTATGTATGAATTCTGAAAGTATAAAGAAAAGAGTATAAAAAGAAGAAGAGTTAGAAAATATAAAAACATTTAATAAAGCATAACAAGCTTATTGATAAGGGTTAGTTTTGATTTATTTCTTTGGAAAAGTTTAAACATTAATCAATTATTATAAACCGGTGTTAGACTAATGAATTCTTAAATATTAAATAGCAATCAGAAATGTTAATAAAAGTATTCAACAGAAATGTGGTATAATACATACTTTATTGATCGGTTTGTAGTTTTAGCCTTAAATTTAATCAGGAAACTTTTGATTTTTGAATATCTATTTATTAAAAAGAAGAAGTTATAAAAAAGAAAGGCGAAAGATGATGGGCTTCGAATTCGAGAAGGAAATGTGTTGATCCCATTTCTTTTTTTTTATTATTTTTAGTATGAAAAAATGTGTACGAAGTAGGAGCTGTGAGCTTAGCAACCCTCAAAACAGATTTGTATAAACAGCTTTTCCAGTTGTTTGAAAAATTCTGTTTGTATTTCATTTTTAAAGTTTGTTTCAATTTATCATAACAATTGTAATTAAAAATACATTGAAGTTTGTTTTCTGATATACTTTTTTTGGAAAGATTTCTCGTCAACTCTTGTCAAATTTTGTTTGAAGAACATTCGGTTTCGGACAGCGGTGACGGAAAATCGTTTCAATATACATACATAAAATTGTATTCCTTGAAAGCATACAAATTTACAATAATTTAACAAATGTTTTTTAATTTTTTATTGTACACATTTTCTTTCACTTTTTTCTTCTTCTTTTCATACATACATTTCTTTTCCTATATCTTATATTTTTCTTATGTCTGACAAGATTATTGGCTAAAGTTTGAAGTTTGCACCCATAGTCTCGGAAACTACCCGACACAATACCACAAAAACGATAATTCAGAAAGAGGTCAAAAAATTAAAATTTTTTAAAAAATAAAAATATGAAATACAAAAAATTTACGATTTTTGTTGTTTACAATTTTATTATTATTTAAAATTTACGTTTATTAAATTATTTTGGAAACTCTTCTGTTGTCTTGAAAACTATTTCATGGGAGTTGAAAAAATTTTGAAAAGTTAAAAAACAAAAAAATTTCCTGTACAAGTTCTCCTTAAATTATCGAAAACCGTTAACTTATCCACAAAAAATGTTTAATTTTATTTTCTACTTAATTTAAGAAAATGGTTAAATTAAAAAAAAATGTAAGGCGCGATAACCTCCAAAGAGGTCTAAGGCCGAGCTTCTCTTCCAATGTGCGTCGTACTCCTCTTGCTTTTCCCTACAAATTGGCCGGACGGGACCTACATGTTTTATGCCGACTCCGAACGGCATCTGCAAGGCAGATGAGTTTTCACTGAGAGCTTTTCATGGCAGAAATACACTCGGAACGCTTGCCAAACACTGCCGAGAGGCGACCTCGCTTAGAAAAAATTTCTTCTAATTGAAAAACCTTATTTCTAAAATTTTGATCTTGCTTTGGGGTGTGAACCCAGGGCATACTGTGTGGTAGGCGGAGCACACTACCACCACACCACGGTGGCCACCTAACAATAATGAAATTAAAATAAAGATTTCTTCTCATCATATAAAAAACAACAAAAATTAAATTTTAACTCGAAAAGTTTGTCTTACTTAAATCAAAATAACATAAAAAACAAGTAAGGATGTCTAAGTTCGGGTGAAACCGAACATTACATACCCAGCTGTACACTTGAAATGCTGTTGCTGAGCAATAATATATATACATATGGTTCTATTCTGAACTAATTTTTTTTCGAGTTATGGCTCCCGAAACATAGAAAATTGCTTAGTCATAAAAGGGGCGGTGCCGCGCCCATTTTTTTAAATTTGAAGTTTTTCCTATTTATTGTTATAAATCCACTTGGGGAAATGAAATACCATTCATATAGAGCTCTTTTTTGCAAAGATATAGCTAATTTTATTCGTCCACGACCCTTTTAAAAATCTTTTATATAAAAGTGGGCTTGGTCCTTAACCGATTGCGTAATTTTTCTTCGAAGCATTCCTTATAGTAAAGGCAACCTCTCTGCCGAATTTTGTTACGATAGGTTTAACGATTTTTAATTTATTAATAATATTTGTAAAATTGATTTTATCACAAGTGGGCGGTACCACGTCCATTTAAAAATTTTTTTCAAATTTTCATCAAGAGTCTCAATATCAGTACACATGTCAAATTTCAACATTCTAGGTGTATTATTTACTAAATAATCAGGTTTTTTGTGTTTTCCAAAATGTTATATATATAAAAAGTGGGCGTGGTTATCATCCGATTTCGCTCATTTTCAATACCAATCTATTCTGGGTCCAATAAACTCGTGTACCAAATTTAGTGAAAATATCTCAAGATTTACTAAAGTTATCGTGTTAACGTACAGACGGACTGACGGGCGGACGGGCATGGCTAAATCAAATTTTTTTTCGATACTGATGATTTTGATAGATGGAAGTCTATATCTATCTCGATTTCCCCTATACATCTACAACCAACCGTTATCCAATTAAAGTTAATATACTCTGTGTGCAAAGCACGCTGAGTATAAAAACAAGTAACGCAAAGAATTATTTAGGAATAAAAAATATTAGCCTCTCTAGGTATGCATAATATTATAAGAGCTTTTATAAAATTTTGAAAAAATTATGACACAAGTTTTTGTAAAGCTTTCGCAATAATTAAAAAAAAATATAAACCAAAATTTAAATGAAAAAAGTCCTATATTTTACATACTTACTTTCATTTAACGTTTGAGGCTAATAACTGTAAGGTTAGGTTAGGTTGAACTGGCTGCTCCATTAGGACCCTCAAATAGACTGAATGACTCCGTAAAGCTACCAGAAGTTTGTTTAAAGACCAATCTGAAAGGCCCTATCAAAAACAAGGACCTATGTTAAAAACTAACTCCGTCCTCTTGGCAAATACTAGATGCTTTCTAGGACCTATGCCAGTTACCGCTTCTAGATGTAACACTCCTAATAGCAGGAGGTCTTAGCCTGGCAAGCGCAGCCGCGAGCACAAAACGTGCTCAATCATTTCTCCCTCCAACCTGCACTTCATACATCTGCTATCACTGACCAAGCCTAATTTAAAGGCATGTGACTCCAGAAGGCAGTGTCCAGTCAGAATACCTGTCATGAGTCTACAGTCCTCTCTTTTTAATGATATGAGCAACTTTATTATTCTAAGGTTTGTAAGACCTACACATAATCTTCAACTGTACTTTTCTGAACTTCGATTGCAATTTTCCGAACTTCAGTTGTCATCTTCTAAAATAAAACTGCATAAGATGTAGATACAACTTCAAAAAATTGTATGAGTTAAGTTTGAAAAAAAAATGATTTAGATTTTGTAAAAACAAGAAAAAACGAAATTAAACAAATTTTAAACATTATTTAAAAAAAAGCTTAGTATAAATTTTCAAACTTATTAATAAAACTTTAAAATAACTGTGTCGAAATAAATTTGTAATGAAACATGAGAGCAACATTAAAAAAAAATATTTACAAAAATTTTCTAGATGAAAAAGAATAGAAACTTGATAGAAAAAACTATTTTAAAGTATTAATTGGATTTGCTAAGACACTTTATTATTAAGGAAAAAAGGGTTTCTAAAAATGTTGGAAAAATGTATTACTATATCCGCAACAAATTTTGAGTTATTAGAAATTTAGACAAAGCTTCGATAACTTGTTTCAGTTAGGTTAGGATAGATTTAACTGTTCGGTCGTAAGGACCTCGCATAGACAGAATGAGTCCATAGTTTGACCAGAAGTTTGCTCAAAGATCAAACTGATAAAACGTATCAGAAACCAGTACACCAGCGGGTTGGAACGCTTAGAATACATCCGCGGCAAGTATGCCCATCGTAAGAGGCTACTCAAACACCCAATTGATTCAAGGAGTTGTGTAGCGCAACCCTGTCAAGGGGATGCCCACGAGCAATTTATAGTTTATTCCAACCCAACTGTTAACCTCATTTACCTGTTGCAAACCCTGATCCTTTAGCCGTCGATGATCTATTCAAAAAAATTTTCAAAATATTTCGAAACGAGTTTAACATCGAAAGTGCAGCTCCTTTATTTTGGTTAGAAAGTTAGTGGAGTTTAGATGAATTTTTGTTTACATTTAAATGAATAGCTCATATAAACGCTTACAAAATCCAAGATTAATGCTTAAATTAAAAAAAAATTTTTGTTTGGTTTTGAGTACGTATTAGAAATCGAATTGAACAAAATTTCAGTTAGATCCTGCTTATTAATTTTTTAACTGTCTCAAAAATGCGCTATAAAATGCCGTTCCCAAAAATGTACTTTCCTAATTTTGCAAAATTGGACCCTCTCTCAGCAAGTTCTTAGACACTTCATATAAATTTGTATATAAAAGTCATAAATAGTTTTGTTCTACTTCTTTTCAATTTAGCTATGTTGACATGCATTTAAATGTTTTTGTCATTAAAAGCCGGCCTTCTTTGTGGCGCTGTACAATATGTATTATAATATATATGGGTGCGTAAAGCTGTATACAGCTTTTTTTTGTATTTATTCTTTAGCAACAAAAACTTTTACGCCTTTTCGTATTTAATTGTGCGCGAAAGTTAATCTTATGTTAATTAATACTAATGCTAAGGGAGGGCAGATAAATACATGAATAAACGTACGCTAGGGTGACAATAATACAAAGACGCTGGTTAAGTTTCTAAGCTAGTTTGCTGAAAGCTTTCCGTAGCTAATAAGCCATGGGCTTAATAAACACACACAAACAATTTCCTGAATTATACTAATTGTCGTAAACTTACAACTATTTAACTTAATTCACATAGATACACATTTATATATCTAATTAATTGTGTGTGTGCTGCTGCTTGAAGTCGCTCTACACAATAAGCAATTGCTTTTGTTCTTTATGCCCGCATAATAGTTTCATACTAAGCTTACTTCTATTTCATGGATTACCCGTATATAAATACAATTGACTCACACACACATGAACACCGCGCAATCACATTTACATTCAAATACCACTAAAGCTTATTGCATACTTGTAGCTTTTGATTGTAGGCGGTATTTCATTAAAAATCTATTAACTAAACAATCGCTTTGGCTTTGTTGTTGTCGTGTACTAAACGTGAATGTTAAATTTATTGCTGAGAATGAAATTTGTTAAGCTAATGAATCTGCATTTTCAACATTAAAGACATAACCGTTACTTGGAAAAGGCGAATGACTATAAACGCTTTTGCTAGCGAGCTTAGATAGCTATCTCATTATCAATCGCACGACTAGGCGTATGAATAACTTTTTTTATACAGCGGTAGTACGTAATGGCATCAAGGAATCGAGACGATTATTATTAGGCCTCGATGTACTTAGATCTATTATGCTTGATCTTTCAGCCTTTATTGTATCTGGAGGCCTTTAATATTTTGAAGTCCCTTTTCAGGCTTTTTAACCCCATATCTCGAAGGAATTTAGAGTTACGAAACCTAGATGGGAGGGTCTCTGGCTTGCTAGGTCAACGCATTCGCAGAGAAAGTGAACCGGTGTTTCATCCTTCTGCTCATAAAAGTGACAGATTCGCGTATTGCATAAATTTAACTTGTCACACACGTTGGAACGGGAACATTAAATAAAGCGATGAGAAAACAGAAGAAAAAGAAGAAGTAGGAGTAGGAGTGGTGTGGTGTGGAAAAGTAAAAAGAACAAGAAGAAGAGGAGAGTGAGAGTAAAAGTATGAATAAGGTTAATCGTTTGCGAGAAAGTAGTAAAATGATGTTTACCGGAAGAGTAAGAATAATAAAAGGATACGATTGAGAGTAATAGTGATAGTTAAACTTCGATAAGAGAAAGAGCAGGAAGAGTAACAGGAAAAACGAGAAGATTTACGCAAGAATGAAAGAGATGCGGAAGTTGAATGGGCCGATTAAAGTAGACCAGCAAGAGCCCGCTATTCAGCTCCGTTGACTAAAACTTTTCCATTTCCGCTCAGAAAAGGGAAATAAATGCTTCCACAAAAGTAAATACAGACCGCAGGCATTTTTTGTCCTGTACGTTACTTCATATTTAGAAAGGCATAATGTAGTATTTTTTCATGATACTAAAAAAATCAATGCTGCAAATATGTCAAGAAGCAACACTTAGGCTTGGTTTTTCATTAGTTGGTTAAGCTAAGCTTAAAACTAAGTTCCCTTAACTCTAGTCAAATTTAAACTCCAGTTAAACCACTGAGAACCTTTGGGGTATGCTTTTTAGTGCGCGAACAATGTTTTTTTTTATTATATAGATAATTTGTAGTTACGAAAACAGCTGTATTTTACTTACCCAACAAACATTTAAAAGATATTTCTCCAGTGAAATATATATCTAGTTCGGGAGGTGATATACAACATCATTATCTAGTTATTCTTAAACCAGCTAGTTCTCAAGTTGATATCCAACTTCATTTTCCAACCACTTCCCAACCTTTCAGAAATTTTGTGAAATTTATAGTGCTCGAGTTGGTCTCCAACGTCATTAGCATTTTCAAATTATATCGAACCTTTGGAGATTTTGAGAAATGTACAGTACTGAAATGAATATTCAACAAGTTTCTTCAGTTGATATTCTACATTGGATATCGAGTTGGAGCTGAAGTTGAAAAAAAATCTCCAAGGTGGTACCACTAAAGCCAACAGCTATTTATTGTGAGAAATAAAACACCTGATTGATAGCAGTAATGAAGCGTAATTTATCAAAAATAAATCATATATATTGTGACGAATATTAGTGACACTAAGTGATACTCACATCACTATCTGTCTGATGCTAAGTAAATGAAGCCACAACAACAATAAATCAGGCAGTCACTTGTATCTACATAAACGAATCAATCATTATGTCTACACATATGTACGTACACGCAGCGGAGAGAGACGCACAAACACATGCATATATCTTATCTGAGATGCGCCCCAATTGTACGCAATCATCTTTGGAGTAGCACCCACACATCATGCGCATGGATATGCGAGAAGCTATGATAATAGTGCGTCTGTAGTTAGAGCTGAGAAATTTATAGCTGGTAAAAGGTAGTAGTAAAATTCTAGATAGAAACGCCTAGAAGTATGCGAACGAGAAATCGCAGAGTATAAAATGGAGGTAAGTCTGAGAATCAGTATCAGTTTGATTTAAGCCCGCTATCTGTCGAGAAGTGGACGTGTATTGTGAAGTACTTTATAAAGGACCATTTACTTATTGATAGTGGAGTTATTTATCAACATTCAGTGATTCGAACAGTTAGTAGAGGTTGAAA
The DNA here is from genome assembly GCA_029619165.1 of Eurosta solidaginis. NCBI lineage: Eukaryota > Metazoa > Arthropoda > Insecta > Diptera > Tephritidae > Eurosta > Eurosta solidaginis. Next base: position 9,087 of record JARSSU010032036.1, on the reverse strand, counting down.
TAAGCGGATCTTCACTAAATGTCGTTACAATATTTATCGCGAAAATATCTGAACCACAAGTTGGGAACTATAATTTTTTACTTAGTAAAAGCAATTTCGCTTATAAAAATCCTCTTTTGCTGACGTACACTAAGGATTCTCAAAATTGAGCCATGTTCGTAACAACTCTTGAGATTTTAGAGGTATGTTAGTTATCAACATGAGCTCTGATGGTACTCAAGCCCAAATGCTTTTAGGGTATATTCGACGCCATTTCGAACGAACGGAATCACAGATAGGTTAACTAGAATTTAACCCTGCCGGATCGGCCGCTTAAGCTCAGCTCAAACTTCATTTAAAGTATACTGAAAAACTACAGAATAAGTTTTAAGCGTAGTTTAACTGACAAACTGAGTTGAACTTTTACTGAAAAACCGGGCCTTAAAATATCAGGCGAGTATTGTCAAATGGGACTCCATTTTGTTTGCTGACTGTTATTCTGGTGCTCTGTTAAAAATAGCACCAGCGTATTAATTTAATTTCGCAAAATCACCATTGGAATTTTGAAAAATAGACAAAAATTTTGCTTAATCCAATCACTTAGAAGTTTAAAATTTCTCCTGTGCATTGGAATGTCAATAAAAATTGTTTTCAAGCTCTAAATAAAATAGAAACCAATTTCGAAAAAGCACATCGGTTACACCCACACACTTACACATATAACTGAGTTTGTTTTCCTTCGTATCTAATATTCGCATCAGTGTCTGATGCCTGTCAGCTAACTTAATTGCCTATTTCAATTTTCATTGCTATTACGAATTTTGTCCATTAAAGGAGCACAACAACAACAACAAAATGTTTGCCGTTTAATGTAAGCGTACCGCCATTGTCATTTCTGATTACTCGATGGCCTCTCTGATGACCCCATTGATTGGTAATCTGATTTCTTCCTTTTTTTGTGTAATTTCGTTTTTGTATTTGATTTGTTTTTCTCCCTTTTTTATTTTGATGAAATTTCAATTTCAGTGCGCTTAATGCGGTGGCAATGATTAGGCTGAAATTGTCATTTGTACAAATACTAACAATTCTATTTATGTGACTAGAACTGAATACGTATATGGTAGAACTTTGTTGATTTGGTAAATATGTCCAGTGATTTCGATTTTGGGTTTGGTTACTTTCTTTAAGCTCTTTCGAGCTCTAGCTTAGAAATAATGCTACAATCACCTACATAGTAAGGCCAAAGAGCGCAACAGCTCAGCATAAAAAAAGGGTTAAGGGAACATCGCCATGAGCACTGTAATCAGATCCAAAATTTGCTAACAACAGCCGTTTGATCCAGACAAGAATAAGGGGCGAGGTCCACACAGAACCGGTAAACGCCTGCGCTAGAACACACCTGTGGAACCCTGTTATCATATACAATATCCTCCTCTGCAGAAGTAGAAAGCATACTACCAAGGGAGCACGAGTGGCCCTGGTCAACATCGTTCTGGATACTGTAACAGGTTAAACTCTTCTTATCCAGATCACCCCTGACGCAAATAATTTTTGTCCTTCATGCGATGTTTTTCCACATAACAATGTGAAACCCCTCTAGCACAAATCTCCCCATGTCCGACCCCTGTTGAACTGAGAGTTTGCTTGGACTTCCCTGGAGAGAACTTTGATGTCATTTGGAGTGTCGCACCATTGCGTGGGCGCAGCACTGTTAACACACAACAAAACCCTTCGTTTTTGAAAATTTCGTTTCGCTTACTTTAAAAGTGTTCGCTTACTTCTAAACAAATTTTGGTTTCGCTGATTCATTAAGTTTCGTCTAAGCTCTCTCATCTTAGTTTGTGTATCGTTTCCGCATGAAAAAACTAGCTTTGCTTATGCCTAAGGTTTTGGTTAATTTCTTCAAAATTAACACCGCTTCAGCCAGTTTTTCGGCTGGATTCTGGAAACTTAGTTATTTGTTTATCAAGATTTAATGTCGGTATACATTTGTTTCCCGATTTCGTGCTAAAAATTTTGTTTCAGTTTTCATGTTAAAATGAATAATTAAAACAAGTCGTGCTGCTTTAGATTTTCTTGCAAAGGTCCCTTTTATGTTGACTTCGACGCGACGCTGCAAGGCAGCTGACTTTTTCGCTGAGCAGCATAAGTACCCGCCGCAATGTTTCTAAAGCACTGAGAGCGGCTCGACCCCGCTTATAAAAAACAAAATGCTCTAATTGGCATAATTGTTTTTTTAATAAATGTTTTGATGTGCTTTGCCAGACCTTGAATCCCGGCTGAATCGTGTTGAGACCGCGAGTGTCACACCTAAGACATCTTTGGTACCTGTCGATCGAATAAGGCAACCACGCGACGTCCACTATTTGTGTCGTCTGTTCCTTTCACGTTTGTGAACAGTGTTCGGTGGAGATGTCAATTGCGTGAAAAAGCGAGAGAAAAAACCAGAAAGACTGTGCGGAGATAGCTGTTTATTCTGGAAACTTATACACCATTGAAAGACCAAATCCGTTTGCCATTTCGTGCATGTCGTTGGCAGATCCAATGGAAAGTAACTCCTTCTTTGTGATAAAGGTGCTTTGGTATCCAAGCTGATATCACCATCCGCAGCACATCGTCTCTTCAGGTTTTTAAGTGTTCGTTGATAATTTTAGTCAACAGCTTGCCGAGCATTGATAAAATCTATGGTCCACATTTTTAGACAAAGGAGAAGGCGTGAATCTTCTGTATGTTAAACTAGTGTGCCGTGGTTGACTGTGTCAAAAGCTTTTGACAGGTCAAGTGCCTCGAGTACTGGAGTGTTGGTTGGTTCGTAATTCATCTTGGTATTTAGGGCGTTAGCGCAATTATAGTGCTGTAAATGTGCAGGACGGATTCCAACGTAAACGCTTCTAACGAAAGTAGTGGTAGATATTAATCGCCGTCGTTAGCTGATTTTCTAGACTTATCATTTCCATTGTTCTGGAATGACGTAGAACTCATCGCCAAGGTGTTTAAGCATTGGCATGGCCACTTGACTAGGAGGGTTTGGCCCCCATAATGGCTTCTTTAACTTCTACGAGGCTGTAGTAATAATGTTCCCGTCTGTTTGCACGATGTTCAGCTTTATCTACTTGAAGGTGATGACTTTGCGGAACGCACGCTCGCCTTGCCAGAAATCGGACGGAATGGGGAGAGCAGCGAAGGCTTCAAATGTGAAAGCCTTGTAATCATGCCAACTCGCTTTTTTGAAATCAATAAAAGTTCGCCTTACAGAGGTGATGAATTTGTGCATCGCTGTGTTGAAAAGAGTATGGGAAGGTTGTCAAATGCTAAGGTAAGCATTGACTGCTATTCAGTGCAGTTTATAAGTCCTGCGCTGACGGTGGACATGCCTCCCGAGCTTTGACAATCAGATTGGGGGCGTCGCCATTTACTGCACCGTGTTGTCTATTTGATGTGCTAATTAGTTCCCTGCCCCTGCTGTCAGCTGGCGGAAGAGAATATATAACAAGCAATCACCAGCTTTCGATAACCGCATTTGAGTATTTTCTCTAAGCGGTTACAGACTTGCATGCAAAGACGTTCTTCTCAGACGAAATACGAAGAAACGAAAAAAATTTACGTAGAGTATCCAAACATTCATTTAAATTAAATGAAATTGTATGCATCTACAGGAGTAATGCGCATGCTCTAATGCATGAAAAAAGTGATGCAAAACAATTCATATTTATTCTTTGTTTGTATAGATCCTTAAATCATATTGTATACGCATATTATAGCAACACTAAGGAGGTACTGTCATCGTAAGCCGATGCGAGGCGTGACTTGATATGCACATAACCAATTATCATTATCGTCTACACATATGTACGTACACGCAGCGGAGAAGCAACGCACAACAGCATGCATATATCTGAGATACTCCTGAAAGTATGCAATAATTGTGCAAGTATTACTCACAAACACCACGCGCATGAGCTGTGAGAGAAGCTATAAAAATTGTGCATATGTAGTTATAGCTGAGAAATTTATAGCAGATAACCAACTAGTAGATTCTGGAAAGCGCCTAGAAAATGCGAACGAGAAATCATAGAGTATAAAAAGGCAGCAACAGTAGAGCGCGACAATCAGTTTGATTTAAGCATTCCATCTGCCGAGCAGTAGCAGTGTTATTTTTGAAAGTACTTTAATAAAGGCCATTTGCATCATTGAATAGTGGTGTTATTTATTCAACAGTTTAGTGATTCGAAACGTTAGCAGAAGGGTGCAAATAAGGGGGACTGCAGTAAATTCGTTTACAATATTTATTTATACAAAAAGCATGCGCGCTTTATTAGTGAAATAGTCTGACAGTTCATTGCTACCCGAGTGGAAAAAGTTTTTATACATGCATGAAATATGCATATTGTATCAATGAACATATGCTTGTAAAAAATACACTTTCTGGGTTTGATCTGCCGGAAAAATATGCTCTTTTGATTTTTTATACTCAGTGAGCAGAGCTCACAGAGTATATTAACTTTGATTGGATAACGGTTGGTTGTACAGGTATAAAGGAATCGAGATAGATATAGACTTCCATATATCAAAATCATCAGTATCGAAAAAAAATTTGATTGAGCCATGTCCGTCCGTCCGTTCGTCCGTCTGCCCGTTAACACGATAACTTGAGTAAAATTTTGAGGTATCTTGATGAAATTTGGTATGTAGATTCCCGGGAAACTCATCTCAGATCCCTATTTAAAATGAACGATATCGGACTATAACCACGCCCACTTTTTCGATATCGAAAAATTTCGAAAAACCGAAAAAAATGCGAAAATTCATTTCCAAAGTCGGCTAAAGCGATGAAACTTGGTAGATTGGTTGAGCTTATGACACAGAATAGAAAATTAGTAATATTTTGGACAATGGGCGTGGCACCGCCCACTTTTAAAAGAAGGTAATTTAAAAGTTTTGCAAGCTGTAATTTGGCAGTCGTTGAAGATATCATGATGAAATTTTGCAGGAACGTTACTACTATTACTATATATGTGCTAAATAAAAATTAGCAAAATCGGATGAAGAACACGCCCACTTTTATTTTTTAAAGTCAAATTTTAACAAAAAATTTAATATCTTTACTGTATATAAGTAAATTAAATCAAACATTCAACTCCAGTAATAATATGATGCAACCAAATACAAAAATAAAAGAAAATTTCAAAATGGGCGTGGCTCCGCCCATTTTCATTTAGTTTGTCTAGAATACTTTTAATGCCATAAGTCGAACAAAAATTTAGCAATCCTTCTTAAATTTGGCAGGAGCATAGACTCTATGACGGTAACGGTTTTCTATGAAAATCGGCGAAATCGGTTGAAGCCACGCCCAGTTTTTATACACAGTCCACCGCCTGTCCTTCCGTTTCGGCCGTTAACACGATAACTTGAGCAAAAACCGATATATCTTTACTAAACTCAGTTCACGTACTTATCTGAACTCACTTTGTATTGGTATAAAAAATGTCCGAAATCGGACTATAACCACGCCCACTTTTTCGATATCGAAAATTACGAAAAATGAAATAAATGCCATAATTCTATACCAAATACGAAAAAAGGGATGAAACATGGTAATTTAATTGGTTCATTGACGCAAAAATATAACTTTAGAAAAAACTTTGTAAAATGGGTGTGACACCTACCATATTAAGTAGAAGAAAATGAAAAAGTTCTACAGGGCGAAATCAACAGCCCTTGGAATCTTAGCAGGAATACTGTTCGTGGTATTGCATATATAAATAAATTAGCAGTACCCGACAGATGATTTTTCTGGATCACCCTGGTCCACATTTTGGTCGATATCGCGAAAACGCCTTCACATATACATCTAAGGGCCACTCGCTTTTAAAAACCCTCATTAATACCTTTATTTGATACCCATATCGTACAAACACATTCTAGAGTCACCCCTGGCCCACCTTTATGGCGATATCTCGAAAAGGCGTCCAACCATAGAACTAAGGATTACTCCCTTTTAAAATACTCATTACCACCTTTCATTTGATACCCATATCGTACAAACACATTCTAGAGTCACCCCTGGCCCACCCTAATGGCGATATCTCGAAAAGGCGTCCACCTATAGACCTAATGCCCACTCCCTCTTAAAATGCTCAGTAACACCTTTCGTTTGATACCCATATCGTACAAAACATTCTAGAGTCACCCTTGGTCCACCTTTATGGCGATATCTCGAAAAGGCGTCCACCTATAGAACTAAGGATTACTCCCTTTTAAAATACTCATTACCACCTTTCATTTGATACCCATATCGTACAAACACATTCTAGAGTCACCCCTGGCCCACCCTAATGGCGATATCTCGAAAAGGCGTCCACCTATAGACCTAATGCCCACTCCCTCTTAAAATGCTCAGTAACACAATTTCGTTTGATACCCATATCGTACAAAACATTCTAGAGTCACCCCTGGTCCACCTTTATGGCGATATCTCGAAAACGGCCGTCCACCTATGGAACTAAAGATCACTCTCTTTTAAAATACTCATTAACGCCTTTCATTTGATACCCATATCGTACAAACATATTCTAGACTCACCCCTGGTCCACCTTTATGGCGATATCTCGAAAAGGCGTTCCACCTATAGAACTAAAGCCCATTCCCTTTTAAAATACTCATTAACACCTTTCATTTGATGCCTATATTGTACAAACAAATTCTAGAGTCAGCCCTGATCCACTATGAACTAGAATAGAACTATGGCCTATTCCTCTCTTAAAATACTCTTTAATACCTTCCATTTGATACACATGTCATACAACCACATTCCCAGGGTTACACCTAGGTTCATTTTCCTACATGGTGATTTTCCTTATTTTGGCTCCATAGCTCTCAACTGAGTATGTAAAGTTCGGTTACACCCGAACTTAGCCTTCCTTACTGTTTTTTTATAGTTTTTTATTACGAATTTATGTACATATGTATGTACTTGAAACGTTTTTTTTCGAAAAATAACTCCAGAATATGAATAAATGTCTACAGATTCGTCTACTTCGAGCAATAAACCTGGAATATATCGACGGCCGACCGTTGGGTTCAGAACGCTTTGCCGCCATTGTACTTTTGTGAGAAAATTTTTCAGGATAGTGGGGTTTGACCAAATCGGTAAGAAACTGTGCGTGTATGAATGACCCATATAATTTAAGTTTATTGGCCCATATTTCATCACATCAATGTTATTGTTATTGTAATTATATATGTAGCTTATATATGTAGCATGAATTTCTATTACCAATGCAGGGCTAGTGCTTTCGTATGTACGAAACATACGTACGGACGCAAACATGTTTTTCTAGTGCTTTTGTATGCATTCGGCATTAATACCATCATATGCATACATAAGTCGTACAACGGGTGTAATAGAGTATGCATGCTCCCTGAGAAACTACACATGTTAAAAGGAAGAAAACGTGAATTTATACCGGCATGCATACATAGCTCCAACTCATGCCTCAAATATCGATGTGTCATGCATATATTTACAATTGAGGGTTTTTATCAGCTTATGAAAAGAAATGTTTTCTACATTTCATTTAACTTAAAAGTGCTACAAAAACGATTTAAAGTTTTAGTAGTAGGCACACATATGGCATATATTTTACTATAATTGTTGACCATAAACACATATTTGAATTAAACTAAAGCATTTCAGTTTGCATAAAAAGGTCATTTAATTTTGATTGTCTACATTAATTTAAATTTTTTTGTGTTAGTTGATACATATTTTCTCTTTTCAACTATGCCAGTTTTAATTCCCTTAGTAATTTGCTTTTATTAGATTTTTTTTTCAAACATTTTTTTTTCCTTGTCCGACAGCTGAGTGCCCTAAAACAAACAACGAAAACTTATGCGAATCTAAAACTACATAAAAGTACACTAGCCTCATTCAACCTTGGCGGCGAATGTAACAGAAAGAGAGAGAGAGAGGTATGCGACTTTTGTAACCAATGTCCCACAGAGCCACAAATACCAGCCGTCACACATAAATTAAGGGAATGTGATGTGAAAATTGCGCAAAGGTAACAAAACAAATTGACTACATGCAAAACGATGCTGAAGAAAAAACTCAACTTATTTATTTAATGAGTTTTGCTCAAATGTTCGTATTTGCATGTGTTAGTGCTTGTAAGCGCACCCACATATAATGTTTTTTCTTTTTTCTACTTTAGTGGTCCTTTTGCTTTTGCCTCATCTAGCGGCACAGGTGGCAATTTTTCAAAAAAATTGGACAAAAAAAACATCGAAAAACATATTTGTTTTGAAAATAGGTTTTCTACCTATCATAACACAATAAAATCAGACAGGTGCTGCCATTAGTACAACAGCAAAAATTTTACGGCCCTCATTGTACGGTCATGATTTTTAAAGTAGTAGGGGGAGAAAATCGTTGGTACTATTTTGTTACTTATTTACTACCTTAGTAATGTTGTGTGCGGAAAAAAGCCAAACTCGAAAGATGGAGAGTGAGAGTAAAAGTAAGGATAAGGGCAATGGTTTGAGACATGGCTCAATTATATGGTTGGCTCATCTCATCAGCTGATTTTATTTATTTCATTGCATGGTCGATGGGATTGTCAAAAGGAGATGGCAAACTCAAAATGAAACCAACACATTGGTATCATTTTCTTACACATGCAAAAGACTGCTAAGTTTTTATGTTTCCATTCCATAACATTCGCACCAACACCAATACACAGATTTTGACAATTTGAACAGACATATATTGTTATTGTACAGATGATCCAACCATATAGTTGAACCATGGGTTTTCAGACAAAGTAGTAAAAGAAGGAAGAGTAAGAATAAGGATATGATTAAGATAAATTGTGAGATATAGACTTAGAAAAGAGAAAGAGATTAAGAGAAATAGTGAAAGATAGACCTAGATAGATGGAAGAGCAAGAAAAGCAAGAGGAAAAGCGCGTAGGTTTACGGAATAATGAAACGGAAACTAGAAAATGCAAAAGGGGAGAGGAAATAAAAGGGAAGAGGGTTAGACAGAGGAGAGGCAGGTGGATAGATATAGAAAGCCAGAACAATGTCTGGCGGGCTTGATCATACAAA
>JARSSU010032035.1:0-18490 GCA_029619165.1 Eurosta solidaginis | reverse complement strand
GGAGGTTTATCTGTAGGACTCGCAGCACCATTGGGCTGTTTGTCCCCCTCCAGCACCTTCGTCTTGACGTCGTCGTCCTCCCCTTGCCCTTTGGTTTAGAGTATCGTGGCCCCCTTCAGCCTCTCGTGACTGTTGTGCCGGGTGTTCCTCTACACGAGTCACAGCACCATTTAGCGGTTGGTCCTCTTCTAGCACGTTTGTGGTGACGTCGGGGACCACCTGTCTTTTTTCCCTTAGGCTTTTGAGGTCCTTTTCGACTTCGCCCACATCTATCGTGTTAGGGTTTTTATCCTCGGGACTTCTCTTCCTAAGTCGCATGTAGATTTTGCCAGTGCCAAAGAACATTTTGCCAAGCTGCGTGTACAAAATATCCTCCGTCTGCTTGTTTATTTGGAAGATGTAGAACTGAACATCCTCGGTAGGCCGAGGTACAGTAAGTACCTCCCAATCCTGTGTCGGTATGTTCGGATGCTGATTCTGCAGAAGTCGCAGTGTATCCTCCGACTTCATCACGCATGGTATACATACTTTAACTTTTGGTACCGTGGGGATTTGCGCTTTATCCACCACCTCAAACCGCGCGTTCGTGCCTTTCCTTTGGAGTTTTGGAACCACTTCCTCCAGTCACCGCAAGCTCGTGATATTGTCGCACGCTATCATCTTCACACCATTATACCATCCCCCCGAATCAAAGTTGGAAGGGGCTTACTTGGTTGTTCCCGCATCATCTTAAGCATAAAGCTAATAAGCCCCCTTTCCACAGATCTCCACCTTTCAGTAGTAATTTGTCCGAAAGGACTGCTACGATCAACCAGCGCCCGCTTCCCAAGGCAGTCGGTTCTATGTACCGGAGCGACTCGGGATTTTTCCCGACCAAGGACTGTCATTTCAGTGTGACCCCATTTAATTTGTTTCGTCCCTCCCACAAATTGTCATCCTCCCAGCAGCTCCTTGCAGCAGGACTGCTACATATTCTCTTACTCCGGGAAGGTATCGAACCCAATCCGGGTCCGTCTCCTGACCCCGGTCCTGAGAAATGGTTTTGCTGCATTTGCCAGAAAAGAATCTTTTTAGGACGGTCATACTCTGTTCAGTGTGTCTCGTGCAAGGGATGGTTGCATCGGACAGGTTGTTCTGGGCTTGATCCCAAAACCCGACGTCCACGTAACTTTTATAAATCTTTTGTGGCTCCTTGCTGCTCACGCCCAAGGGCGTCCCGTAGTCTACGCCTAAGCGTATCTCCACTACCTTCCAGCAGCTTCGCTGCTCAGCAAGCCACAACAAGTACCCGCTGCTGCTCGCGCCCCACGGCGCCAACAACTCAAACAGCTGATACCACTCATAACTATTACCTTCGTAGTAGAGCTGGTAGCAATGCTGAGCATCAGCCCCTGCCCCCGTCTTCTTCTCCCCCCCTCTTTTCTGGCAGCAATCGTGCAGGTCAGGGAAACAGACTCTTAGTCCCTGCCTCCGTTTGCACCGTCTGCCAGCACAGAATATACAGGTTTGCGACATCCGCTCAATGCAGCTCCTGCCTTGGGTGGTGCCACTTTCCTAGATGTTCTGGTCTCCGCGACGGCAACCCCTCGACGGGTTTCATCGCGCCATGCCAGGTCGCAAACCCAAATAATCCGGGTACCCCAATGCTTGCCCAAGGGCGCCCAGTCCCAAGGCCACAACAGCAATTGCGTCCTGGCCTTCCACAACCTAGGCGTAGTCACCCGTCACTACCCCTAGAGTGGCGGCGTCACCCCTCATGCACTTCAGAATTCTGCAGTTCAACTGTAATGGACTAACTGGGAAGATTACGGAGATAGTCGATTTCATGAAGCGGCACAACATCCGCATTGCTGCGATTCAAGAGACTAAACTCACAGCAAGATCTGCATTGCAGACCTGCTCTGGTTATAATGTCCACAGGAAAGACCGCGAGAGCGGAAATGGAGGCGGCCTCGCGTTTATTATACACCACTCTGTGCAATATCATATATTTGATCCTGGCATCGACCGCAGTGACAATGTCTTAGAACGTCAAGGCCTATCTGTCCGGTCAGGCGATGCAAATCTAGAAATCATCAACATCTACATCCCTCCTGTCACCTGTTGCCCCAGTGGATACCGCCCTAATATCGAGGCCTTACTCACTGGCAACAATCGCATTATCTTAGGCGATTTCAATGCCCATCACGACCTATGGCACTCAAACTTGCGGGCGGACAGTAGGGGTGAGATGTTGGCGGATCAAATAGACGAAACGACGTTCTGCACAATAAACGGAGACGCCCCCACACGTATGGTAGGAAGCTGTCATAGCTCGCCAGATATCTCAATCGTGAGCGCAGAACTCGTAAACTGCGTCAACTGGCAGCCGATGGTAACATTGGCATCCGACCACCTGCCCATACTTATTTCGTTCGAGCGTACCGCCGACTTCATCGTCACCGAAAAACGCACTTTCATAAACTTCAAAAAAGGAAAGTGGGAAGAATACAAATCTGCAACAGACAACAGCTTTGCTGCCCTCCCTATCCCGACTGATGCCCGCCAAGGGGAGCGTGCCTTCCGTAAGGTCATTGAATCCGCCTCGGCACATTTCATTCCCGCCGGGAGAATTCCCGAAATCCGGCCCCACTTCCCGGCGGAGGCCGCGAGCTTAGCGAGGGAACGCGACCTTATAAGACAGCTTGATCCAGGCGACCCCCAAATAAGGGATATAAACCAACGCATCAGATTGCTTGTGGACGAACACAAGCGGGCGAAATGGGAAGAGCACCTAAGAGGTTGTAACCTCTCTACCGGTGTAGGTAAACTTTGGTCCACCGTAAAGTCCCTATCGAATCCGACTAAGCACAAAGACAAAGTTTCCATCGCCTTTGGCGATAAGGTGCTGTCGGATGCGAAAAAATGCGCGAGCGCTTTCTGCCGACAATATATAATGCATCCTACGGTCGACAAAGATAGACGGAGAGCCAATAGACACGCACATAAACACAAACTCAGCGCGTCACCAATTACCATCACCGCTAGAGAGGTTGAGGACGCCATTGGTCGCGCTAAACCATCCAAAGCAGTGGGCCCAGACGGCATAGCCATGCCGATGCTTAAAAACCTAGGGAAAGAGGGTTTCAAATATTTAGCGCATGTCTTCAACCTGTCTCTTTCCACCTTTGTCATACCCGAGAAATGGAAAATGGCCAAGGTGGTCCCGCTACTAAAGCCTGGGAAACCAGCTAACGTAGGTGAGTCATATCGTCCGATATCTCTCCTATCGCCAGTGGCAAAGACGCTTGAAGCCATTTTGCTCCCTTATTTCCAAGCACATTTGCAGCTAGCCCCTCATCAGCATGGCTTCAGAAAACTCCATAGCACTACCTCCGCGCTAAATGTCATTAGCACCCAGATAAATTGCGGTTTGAATCAATATCCCCACCATAAAACAGTACTCGTAGCGCTAGACCTATCAAAAGCTTTTGATACGGTCAACCATGGCTCGTTACTGCAAGACCTGGAAGGGTCTACCCTTCCCCCATGTCTTAAAAGGTGGACCGCAAATTATCTGGGTGGTCGGCAGGCATCGGTGCAATTCAGAAACGAAACATCAAAACAAAGGAGAATTAAACAAGGGGTGCCACAGGGTGGTGTCCTATCCCCGCTTTTGTTTAATTTCTACATATCTAAGCTACCTTCACCACCGGAAGGAGTCACAATCGTTTCCTACGCCGATGACTGCACAATAATGGCTACAGGCCCAGGCCCAAAGATCGATGAGCTATGCAATAAAATAAACGGCTACCTCCCTGATCTCTCCAGTTTTTTCGCCTCGCGAAACCTGGCATTGTCACCGACTAAATCTTCCGCGACCTTATTTACAACATGGACGCCCCAAATGTCGACCACATTGAACATCCACGTCGATGGCACTACGCTACCGACTGTCCTACACCCCAAAATCTTGGGTGTGACGTTTGATCAGGATCTACATTTTGGTGCGCACGCAACCGCAATTGCTCCAAGAATTCAGAGCCGTAATAAAATCCTCAAATCCCTTGCTGGCAGTACCTGGGGAAAAGATAAAGAAACGCTCTTGACCACATACAAAGCAATTAGCCAGCCGATTACGTGCTACGCGTCACCCATATGGTCGCCAAGCCTAAAAACCACCCACTGGAAGAAACTACAGGCCTGCCAAAATACTGCTCTCAGAATCGCCACGGGCTGTCTTCTTATGTCCCCAGAACACCATCTGCATAATGAGGCGAGAATACTCCCCATCAGGGAGAGAAATGAGATGCTGACCAAACAGTTTCTGTTGAATACCCAGAAACCTGGGCATCCCAACAGACATCTGATTGACGAACGAGCACCGCCTAGGGGCCTAAGGAGTCATCTCCGTAAGCATTTTGAGGAAATACGGCACCTGAGAACCCAGCCGTATGAAGCGGAAAAAACACAAGCAGGTCCTTGGTGAACTCCATAGACAGGCGTCGGACCTTTATGTCGGGAATTGCCCGGTGAATCCAGTACTGAAGAAAAGTATCCAAAACTCGCGGAAGAGGAACGCATACTCCCCAGGGAAACGCGTGTCACTCTTGCTCAACTTCGTTCTGGATACTGTAACAGGTTAAACTCTTACCTATCCAGAATCAACCCCGACATACAAAATGTATGCCCTGCTTGCAATGTGTCCCCACATGACACCAACCATCTCTTTAATTGTAATGTGGAACCAACGCCTTTAACACCCCTTTCCTTATGGTCCACCCCTGTTGAAACGGCAAGTTTCCTTGGACTCCCGTTAGAGGATATTGATGACAATTTGTGATCGGTCGCGGCTATTAGGTGGGGCGAGCACATCAACCAGCGCCACAGTCAGTGACTGCTTTGCCACATCACTCATCTTCTCGGGAAAAGCAGGAGTCTTAGTGTTATCTCCCTTTGGCACCTCCGAGAAAGCGGGAGTCTTAGCGTTAACTCCCTTTATCGCCTCCGTGAAAGCGTTATCTCCCTTGCGCTATCTCCTACTTCCGTTGGAACTTCCCTCTGACTCGCAGCTTTCGAGGTAGTTGCTACCTCGCTATTGGAGCCCATCTGTCTTACAGCTAAGGGCCTACTTGTCTTGTGTATGCGACTGCCCTGCCTCGCGGCTCTAAGACTGGGTCCTTTCTGCCTATTGAAAGCAGGCTTGTCGCCTTCCGCCGAACGTTGCCTCTTCATTCTGCTATTCGACGCTTCTTTCTCCTCGTACCAGTTGCAGAACCGAGGGTTTCTTGCAGCAAACCTTTTAAACTGCCTTCGACCTACTTCTACCGCTTCATGGGCCCATTCCAACCGCTCGATCTCCACTTCTGTTGGGTCGACCACTGCTCCCAATCGTTGTACCATTCTTAGTGCTGCACGGTACTGCGAGAGAGCTCTTTTACCTCCTCTGCTCCGTACCCTTCTCCACTCTTCTACTCCGTTTTCATTTGTGTGCTTCTCCAACACGGAGTTCATTGATTCAGTACTACTCTCGCTCCCCGAGTCCGACGCATCGCTTAATTCGCATTTTTCGTCCTCGGATTGCGACTCAGCTCCTCTTTACATCGTCCTTATTACAATCAGGTAATGAGTCGTTCATCTTGGTCGTACGACCACCTGCCCGACAAGGCGGGCTCTGCGGTCCAGTATTATATACGGGGAAAGAACCGTCCACCACAGCAGCGCCCCTTACTGTGGTAAGGCCATTAATACTTCCCGAGGTGGCCCGGTATCGGGAAGGCTCCGTTCGAATACAGCCGAATTTATCCCCTGGCTGCAAATCGTCCAATAGGCACGGTCCGCATAACACCCTGGATTAGGGGGTTGGCAGTTCTTGGTCACCGACATCCCGCCGCCCTGACACACAAACACAAAAACACACCAACGACAAGGTGCCTACCTAGTGAGGATTGTACACAGAGTATTATAACTTTGATTGGATAACGGTTGGTTGTACAGGTATAAAGGAATCGAGATAGAAATAGACTTCCATATATCAAAATCATCAGTATCGAAAAAAAAGTGATTGAGCCGTCCTTCCGTCCGTCCGTCCGTCCGTCCGTCGTCTGCCCGTTAACACGATAACTTGAATAAATATGAAGATATCTTCACCAAATTCGGCACACGAGCTTATCTGGACCCAGAAGATAGTGGTATTGAAAATGAGCAAAATCGGATGATAACCACGCACACTTTTTATATATAAAACATTTTGGAAAACACAAAAAACCTGATTATTTAGTAAATAATGCACCTAGAATATTGAAATTTGACGTGTGGACTGACATTGAGACACTTGATAAAAATTTTAAAAAAATTTTTTAAATGGGAGTGGCACCACCCACTTGTGATAAAATCATTTTTGCAAATATTATCTTATAACTTTAAACGACTTGTATATTCGTATATTTTATAGCCAAGCGACCTCGGGAACGGCTCAACCGATTTAAATGAAATTGGCACGGAGATAATGTATCACCTTCTAAGACTTTCTACCTTGGTGTTGCCACTCATAATGTTTCACAAGGTTGTCATCTATTAGAAATTAAAAAAAAATGCATGAGATATGCCGATATAGGTATAAAACGAAGGGTATTTCACTAAGTACCTGTAAAGTACTGAGTACATACTTGTACTAGTACCAAATAAGTACAAGTACTCAAATACTTCAAATCTAAGTACAAAGTATAAGTACTACAGTACTTGTACTAATCGATCAGTAGATATACTTAAGAAATACTTGCAAGTACACGAAAGTACTTTTTCTGATAAAATATGTCAGTTTGATTCATAAATAGAAAATCAAAATATGAGTGAAATTCATATTAGAAAGCACAAGAAGTAAAACAACATATTAAATAAGTATAAATTGTACAACAGCTAACAATATTAAAGTAGTTTTTTATTTGCCTTCATTAGTACTAGCTTTTCAAACGAAAAGCCCGTCTTTGATTGCTTTCTAGGACTATAAACTATGTCTGCTAAGGAAAATAAACGCTCTACTGGATCGGAGGAAGCTGAGGAAGTATTCATTTTGAGTGATAGGTCCTTCGTAAGAGGATAACTCTGAAGCATATTGAAATCTGCTGATGTATCATTAAAACACCGTAAAACTCTTCTTCAGCCATTTTGTCAAAGTTAGGTGATCGGTAGGGTGCTGGTTGATCCGCTTCAAAACCGTTCAATACTTATTAAAGTACTTAGAAAGTACTTACAAGTACTTTACTTATACTTCAACAATTCAAGTATAAGTACCTCGATACTTATACATGTACTAATTTTTCGAAGTACTGAGGTACTGATACTTGTACTGGTGCTTTTTCTTTACAGGTCTGATTTCACTCCTCATTACAATAGGGACATTTTTGAGTAGGGTTGCCATTTAGGGTTCAGATAGTTAGACGCTACTTACTCATATTCTATTAAAGCTTTAAAGGAGAACATTAAAGTTAAAAATATTCGTAAAAAAATCTTACACATTATTCGACTTAATATCTTTATTCACACCTAATAAAATTGAAATGCAATATCAAGGCACCGTGGCAAATTCTAGCAAAATACATTTAAATGTATATTTTTGCCAAATATGAAATGAATAATTGCATATCTCACAATTACTATTAGAAAGATTTCTCACCATAGCAAAAAGATATCTCACCATGGTAATTGCTACCGTTGACACTAGAGACATATGTTCAATTTGAAACGACTTCTAACCATTTAACTACTTACCAACAGATGGCGTTTAGGGAAGTAAATTGACATTTAGTTAAACTAACTGATAGTTGTCATTCTTGAATTACCAAGTTCTTGGATGTAATAAAATTATTAGACTTTCATAGTGTGTAACTAAAAAATGTTGAATTAATAATTCTATTTTAAGGAATCAAATATTGGTAAGTAAAATTATATAATATATGTACATATAAAAAAAAGTAGAGTTTGATTAATGATGACATGTAGAACAAAGTATGTTATGCGGCATACTCGAAGAATGTCGAGCTAAGCTCGGTCGCCCGGTACTTAATCATTACTCAAAAATCGTTAAACCTTCGTAACAAAATCGGCAGAAAGGTTGCCCTTATCATAAGGAATTACTCGAAAAAAATTTACAAAATCGGTTAAGAACCACGCCCACTTTTATAAAAAAGATTTTTATAAAGGTCATACACGAAATAATAAGCTATCTTAGCGAAAAGACCTTTGTATCAATAGAATTCTACTTTCTAAATGGAATATAACATAAAATTTGGAAACACTAAAATTTTTGAAATGGTGTGTGCGCCGCCCTTTTTGTCAAGCAATTTTCAATGTTTCGGGAGCCATAACTCGAAGAAAAATTACATATCGTAACAAAATTGGTAAGAATGGATAAGAGTTGGTTAAGGACCATGCCCCACTCTTATATAAATGACTTCAAAAAGGATCGTAGGCAAAATAAATAAGTTAAATCTTAGCGAAAAATAATCTTGAACCAATGGTATTTTGTACCATATTTGTACTCATAACAAAAAGTGGGAAAAGATTCAAAAATGGGCGTGGCACTGCCCCTTTCTCACAATGTATTTCCTAACTTTCCTGGAGCCATAACTCGACGAAAAATGTTCGTGCACATATACGCTTTTAACAGGAATATTTTCAGTAAAAATGGACTAAATCGGTTAAACCGCCTTCTTTTATATAAAAGATTTTGTAAAAGTGCTTAGATGCAGGTGGTAAGCTATTTCTAGTAAAATTTGGAAATTTCGTTTCGTTTTTTTGGTGTTAACGCTTTTCAGTAAAATGTCACTTGTGGGTATATATTTATTGTTCTGTTATATCTTTATTTTAAAATAACAGTAGGGAAATCCCCATATCTGAAGGAAAACTGCATTATTATGCGCTCAGGTCATTGGTCTTAGCCTCTGTATCCTTTTTGCTTCTTTTAAATGAAAATTATTTCAGAATATAACCATATGTATATGATTATTGCGCAGCATTGTAACACTATTAAGCACACAACAAAACAACAACAGCATTTCAAGTGTACAGCTGGGTATGTAATGTTCGTTTTCACCTGAACTTAGACTTCCTTACTTGTTTACATTCAGCTGAGCAGAGCTCACAGAGTATATTAATTTTTTTCACATAACGATACCCCGTAACGGCATGAACTAATAGATATAGACTTCTATATATCAAAATGATCTGGGCGAAAAAGGAAATTCATTTAGCCATGTTTCAAGTAAATTTCGAGGTATCTTAATAAAATTTGTCAAAGTTCCTGGGCACTCATCTCAGATCGCTATTTAAAATGAACGAATCGGACTACAACCACGCCAACTTTTTCGATGTCAACCATTTCGAAAACCCGAAAAAAGTGCGATAATTCATTACCAAAGACGATATAAGCGATGAAGCTTGGTAGGTGGGTTGGCCTTATGACACAGAAGAGAGAATTAGTAAAATTTTGGACCCATGGGCGTAGCACCACCCACTTTTGAAGAAGGTATTTAAAAGTTTGTGCAAGATTTAATTTGGCAGTCGTTAAAGGTATCATGATGAAATTTGGCAGGAACGTTACTCCTATTATATATCGGATGACGAATACGCCTACTCATAAAAGTAAATTTTAACAAAAAATGAAATATCTTTACAGTATATAAGTAAATTATGTCAAAATTCAACTCCTGTAATGATATGGTGCAACAAAGTACAAAATAAAAGAAAATGAAATGGGCTTGGCTCCGCCCTTTTTCATTTAATTTGTCTAGATTCTTTTAATGCCATAAGTCGAACAAAAATTTACCAATCCATCTGACATTTGGTAAGAGCATTGCCTCTATGATGATAACTAGTTTCTGTGAAGATGGCCGAAATCGGTTGAAGCCACGCCAATTTTTATACAGAGTGGACCGTCTGTCCTTCCCTCGGCCGTTAATACGATAACTTGAACAAAAATCGATATATCTTTACTAAACTCTGTTCACTTACTTATCTGAACTCACTTATCTTGGTATTAAAAATGGGCGAAATCCAACAATGGCCACGCCCACTTTTTCGATAACGAAAATTTCGAAAAATGAAAAATGCCATAATTCTATACCAAATATGAAAAGAGGGATGAAACATGGTAATCGGATTGATTTTTTGACGCAAAGTATACATAACTTTAGAATAAACTTTGTAAAATGGGTGTGACACCTACCATATTAAGTAGAAGAAAATGAAAAAGTGCTGCAGGATATTTTTTAGCCTTGAGCTTGGCTTCGCACTCCGAGAGCGTCCTTTAGCGCTAACTTTACTCGTATTATGTACAAAATAAATTTATTAGCATTATTTGAATGAATATAAATCTAGTCTGTAAGATTAATGAAATCATAGACTAACAAAATGAAATGAAATGAAATTAAAAGCCCTTGGAAGCATGGCAGGAATATACTGTTCGTGGTATTGCACATATAAATAAATTAGCGGTACCCGACAGATGATTTCTGGGTCACCCTGGTCTACATTGTGGTCAATATCTCGAAAATGTCTTCACATATACGACTAGGGCCAACCCACTTTTAAAACCCGAAGTAATACCTTGAATTGATACCTATCGTACAAACACATTCTAGAGTCCCCCTGGTCCACCTTTATGGCGATATCTCAAAAAGGCGTCCACCTATAGAACTAAGCCCTCACATCCCTTTTAAAATAATCATTAACACCTTCTTTTGATACCCATATTGTACAAAACAAATTCTAGAGTCACCCCTGGTCCACCTTTATGGCGGTATCTCGAAACGGCGTCCACCTATGGAACTAAGGATATATCCTTTTAAAATACTCATTAACATCTTTCATTTGATACCCATATCGTACAAAACGCATTCTAGAGTCAACCCTGATCCACCTTTATGGCTATATCCCTAAATAGCGTCCACCTATAGAACTATGGCCCACTCCCTCATAAAATACTCTTTAAAGACCTTTCATTTGATATCCATATTGTACAAAACAAATTCTAGAGTCAACCCTGATCCACCTTTATGGCGATATCCGTAAATGGCGTCCACCTATAGAACTATGGCCCACTCCTTCATAAAATACTCTTTAATGCCTTTCATTTGATACACATGTCATACAAACACATTCCAGGGTTTCCCTCGGTCATTTTCCTACATGGTTATTTTCCCTTATGTTGTCACAATAGCTCTCACTGAGTATGTAATGTTCGGTTACACCCGAACTTAACCTTCCTTACTTATTTCTTTTGTTCTTGTTGTTCTCTGTTACAGACCGAACCTACCACTACACAACCAATCATTACAGATCATTGAACCCTGCAACTAGACATACATTGCAACCAGTTAATCTAACCACCATTGCGTAGACGTAATGCTCGTAATTTTACTTAGCAGTACCAAACGCTATTTTGCGGCAATTGAATGAGCTTTCGATACAATTCCATTTCTCTTTTGCTTGAGTGTGTGTGCAAGAGAAATGGCAAATGTGAATTTGAAATTAGTTACTGCGGATGTGCGCGTAATTACATAAACAATGACAATGAAGTTAGTGAATTGCCGGCGCATTTAATGTTAAAGGGGGCTGACAGTGCGTATGAGTAACAAAATTTATATATGACGATCAATTGAATGTGGAGCATTTGTGAAAATCACTACTACATACAGTGGCTAGAAGATATTTTGGGTGCATGGCTATCTATTATATACTCGAAAGGGAGCAATGTGAACGCTTTGGATCACTTGCGCGACCCTATCATGGTCGCCATTAAAAACTGTACTGCGTGGAGCAGAAAAAGCCAGTTGTGACCCGTATATATTGTATAATTTATACTTGTATACAGGTCTTAACTCTTGCTTTGGGTATCAGATGAATCACGGGGTCAGTGGTTTATCCTCAAATATGTTACTCATAGCTTCGATTTGAGTAGACCATCAAGTTTTTCCCTGGGAATTGGTCTCGATAATTGTTTCAAAAACATCAATCATTCAAAACTGACCCTGAGGGGCTGACGTAAGGTTTGGTCACATCCCTTAATTGTGGAAATCGGTGAAAACGATGGAAGGAATGGCTTTCGTCCGCCGAAAATCATCGATAGTTGTAAGGGATGTATGAAGCTGCTTTAGGCTACATTAAGAAACGATGCCTGAAAGGATGCTTCCGAAGAAAGGTTAACCAAAGCCCATAATTGTGGTTGGAGTTCACAGATGATGAATTTGATGAGTTAGCTGAATATGTCGGTTGACAGCAGTGGACGACCTGCTTTTGCGAAGATGTTGTTGAAGCGAAAACACGTTGTTACAAGTTTGCGATATGAAAAAGGTTGGCCATAGCCCTTCATTGTGGTTGCAGATTGCAGATTGAAGTTTAAACGGTGCGTAATGAAGATGCATCTTGTATCTAATTTGCAAGTGACCGAGGATTCGAACAAGATGCGTCGAGGTATTGACGTGAAAAGGTGCATGCTGTTAGCCAAAGTCGTTTAGTTGGGCGGTATGTGTGTTTAAGAACTCCGTGGGGTTAGGCCATAATTGGAAGGTTTCCACGTAAAGCTGTTGTGAAAAAGTGAATTATTTTAATGGATTTAATGAGGATCTAGAGATTTTCTTCTTCTTGGAGCACTGGTTCATCCTATCCAATAGATGTGATCAAAAATTATCATTGATATCCTCTTACTGAAATCCAAGGAAACTTGGAATTTCGATAGGGTTGGACCAAAGAGACATGGGTGTTAGAAGCCATTGCAATTGAGAAGGAGACAGGACATACCTTGCAGATATCGGGTTTGATTATGGATAGGTAAGAGTTAAACCTATCACAGTATGCAGATTGAAGTTGTGTCAGAGCAACCGCGTCATCCTGGGAATTATGTTTTCCTCTATAGCGAGTTTCGGGCATTGAACTCTAAGAACTGGGTTCGCTGGGCATTTGTCGGCATAGGACTTTTCCGACTTATCATGGATTACTCTTAGGACCCGTTTATGCTCATCAGGTTCAGCGGCTGAGTTATTGTGGGCCCTTGGAAGGATGCCTGGGTTCCTATCCTTTATGAGGAATATTCCCGCCTCACTGTGTAGATGTTTTGCGACATAGGAAGGCACCCATTGGCAATTCTGAGCGCGGTGTTTTGACAGACCTCCAGTGGGTTTCTTTTAAGCGGCGATTCGTAGCACACAAGGGGTTGGCCAATTGCTTATAGGTATGTAAGGTAGACGTTTCTTCGTCTTTTCCCAAGTTCTGCCATCGAGGAACTTGAGTGTGTTGTTATGAATTTGAACTTTGGATATAATGCGGCTGCATGCTTGCCAAAATGTAGGCCATTATCGAACGTTACAAGTGGATGGTCAATGTTTCCGACATTTACTACGTCGATGGTAGTGAATGAGGTCGCCGAGGATTTGGTTGTAATAGTGCCAAGTTGCAAGAGGTGAAAAATCAGGGAAGACTGTTCTGCTGTGAGGTTTTTAGTTCATCCTGATTTATTTTGTGTGTTGATAGCGTTAATGCTATGTAATTTTTGGAAGTCATGCTGACGGTTGCCAATTCGCAGGTCTGCGGTGGCTACTGGTGATAGGAGTGATATCGGTCGATATTAGTCTCTTTCCTTAGCTGGTCTCAAAGGCTTCAATAGCTTGTAGTTCAACCCCGTATGTAAGGATCTGTCGAACGGGCGGCATTGAAAATCTAAGCCGTGAGCTCTAACCTTCGAGTAACTTGTTACGTCAGGGCCAAATCGTTATTAAGATCAGCTAATGGAAGTTCTAGGAATCTTGTTGTTTATGTGATGCTTGTGTAAGAGTGCTTGCATGTCGAAGCTATGATGTTTAACCTTGAGTGTCGGTAGAAACATATATGGTTGTATCGAAGATTTAATATAACACCGCGTTACACACATTCTGTCCTTTGAACCAATATACTTTTTCGGAAAGGGGAGAAAAATAAAAAATACACGTGTATCGGCGATTTTCATAACACAGTAGATAGTGCTGAAAGACTTTGGATCGATTTTTAACCCTTTTTCCGTGATCCAACCGAGCTGAATTTTGCCAGGCAGACTCGTCGGAAATGTATCACGTCAAAAAAATTGATTTTATCAATGCTCCGATTTTCCTAAATTTAATATTTGTTTTTTCACGTTTTTTCGGCAGAACTTTAAGGGACTCCAAATTTTTAAACTACTAAAGCGTTCCGAAAAAAAAATTGTTTTTCGACCCTCCCTACTCCATATATTTGTTGTTTATCAATAGTAACTTCTAACACTAAACTGTTTATGACTTTTTACAGCACTTACAACTGTATGACAGATGAAACATTGAATGCACAATCAATATTACATCATTTAAATTCTTTTAATTTAGTGTTGATACAACACACTCTGTGCCGTTTGTATGTTTGTTCCGATCAGCGGACAGTTGCGCTACTAGGATCGTATCAAATTTTGTTAAAAAAACTGCATCATGAGGGCGAGGCGATTGCAAGTTTGCGCAAAATTTTTCCGAATGAGCGGCGCAAAG
Source organism: Eurosta solidaginis (assembly GCA_029619165.1). Taxonomy (NCBI): domain Eukaryota; kingdom Metazoa; phylum Arthropoda; class Insecta; order Diptera; family Tephritidae; genus Eurosta; species Eurosta solidaginis. The sequence goes on along the minus strand of JARSSU010032035.1, from coordinate 3,968 downwards.
ATTCGTGTAGGTTATTTTTTAAGAAGGCATTCAGTAACTTTATTTTTTTAATGATGTGTATGATTTAAGGTGTTTTTCTATGGACCCTGCAGATAAAAAACGTAGTTGCAAGTTATGAATTTTCATCAAAATTGCATGCTATCGAACAACGGCATGGAAAGGCCACAGTTGCCGTTATTTAGCCGTTTCTTGGCAACAAACGAGCTGCCAATTATAAAAATATTGTTGCAGAAATGATTCGGCCATATGGCGAAATGGGCATATTAATATCGCTAAAGATCCATTCCTTCACAATCATTTAAATTTTTTCCCTGATGATTTAGGAGCTTGTAGCGATGAGCATGGCGAAGGTTCCATCAGGACATTGCGGCCATTGAAAAGCGCTTTAAAGGACAGGACAGTACGCATATGCTTGGCGAATACTGTTGGTCTATTTGTCGCGATACTGACACAAATGCATCCAAACGCAAAAATAAAAAGCCTAAGTTTCTTAAAAGCATTGAAATGTAATGTAACAATTTTAATTCTGAATATAATAAATAATAAAAAAAATTCGGTGTGTTTTAATAGCTGAAACCGTACGAAAAAAACGATAATCCATTAAAAAAACTCAGGAAAATCTGAAAATTGATAAAAACATTATCCACGAGTCTGCTGCAAATCACAGCTCGATGGATGCACGGAAAACAAGGCGTTAAAACTCGATCCAAAGTCTTTCACACAGACAGACAGACGGACACTACGAGCTACGTTATATATCACATTCTGACGTATATCATGAAATGCGCCGATACACGTGTATTTTTATATTTTCTCCGCCTTTCGAAAAGAATATTTGGTCATACGGTACAGCACTAAGCTCGTTTTGTAACGCAGTGTAAGTAACGAGGGAGACTGAGTCATAGTGAAGCTGTTTTTTTTTCAGCTCAGGGGGGTCTGCCCCTTCGAATGCCGATAGCATTTGCTACCTTTGAGATAATATAACAACTACATAGACACAATTTTGTTTTGTAAAATGTATATCTTTATTTTTTCATATTCAATAATTTTTCACGAAGCTATAGTTTGTAGTATAAGTATTGAATAATTATTTTAAGCATCAGAAACATTTATGCCAATTTTGAATCAATTAGTGTTAAATATTAAATATATAAATATTTCTTATAAATTTCAGTTTTTTTGGAAATGCATTGAATTGGCAAATTTTTTCATATTATATATAGTATATATTGAAGATAAAATAATATTATATACTTATGTATTAAGGACAACTCAAAGTAATTTAAAATAAATTCACGCATACACAAATGGCAGGAAAAATTTGTGTTTTAATTTACAAACTCGAACTGCATTAATGTGTATATTCCTCAATCTTAAAGTAACTTCATATATCACAAAAGTATTTTTGTTTTTTCTTTTTTTGGACGATCATATAGTTTAGTTATACTTGTGTATGGATGATACATAAATTTGTGCCTCCAATATCTTATGTTTAACAGATTGGTCACTAAAGACCTCACGTAGACTGAATGTGGTCTATATGGGCCAATTCACAAGAGTATCGTATTCATATACGTTTCAAGATTAAATCTTGCCATGGTTTCAAATACAAAATTCGATGAAAGCATAGCACATATGGTGACATAGAAGACCTTATGAATTGCCTAAGTGTTTCAATTGTCTTAAGGTCATCCAATATAAAAATAAAAATTAATAAGTATTTCGGTTGTCATTTTCGGGATGAAAGTGGTTATAATCTCTTTTCACTTTGTTTCAAAACGAAACCCACATCATAATGAATAAAACTAATTTTTTTTAATTTCTTGTATTGTATTTTGTAAACTTATTTTTTTTATTCTTATTTTATATTATGATCGACATACATATCCATATGTCCCTGATGATGACTTCAGATGGAAGTCGAAATATCGACCAAATAAATTATAAATGAATACAAAAAAATGTTTTGTTCATTCTGTGAAGGCTTCTAGCTCAACAAATCTAATAATTTACAATATTTAATGCTATTAACTGTTAATTAAAAATTGTATTTTATTATATTACATTTACTTCGATGTGTTCAATTTATAACTCCGAAATAAGCCCGAGCAATGATAAAACTTCATCAAAATCTCAGAACTCGTACTTGGAATTTTCGCTAACATTTTGTGTATGCATTTTAGATAGATAGATAGAGTTATCGATTTAGGCTAACAATGTAAAATTTTAAAGTCTCTCAAAAGTCTCATTGATTATGACCTTTTTTCGAAGTGAGGTTTTATAAGGAAGGACATCGCAAGCTCAACAAATTTCTGAAAACTCTAAGCATTTACATATTTCGAATTTTCACGAAGTTCCTTAGGTAATTTTTCGAAAGCTCTATTAAAACTGTTTTTATAATTTCATTTATACACCTTTTTCATGGCAATCATCATTTATTGTCGATTTTTCTATTTAAAACTAGCTCGAAAATTATTCTGAAAGTGATTGTATTACGGTGTGGAAGATTGTCTTTTACAAAAAGGTGGTTGCTTCTCACAACTATGCAGAAATTGTTAAGAAAGCGCCAAATCTCAGGCAGTATAAAAGAATGCCCCATTAAAAAATTATTGAAGACTGTTCTGTATATTTACTCTAAACGGAAAAATCAAATTTTTGAGTATTCAATCATACTACTTTTTAAGGAGATTAAGCCATACCCAAAAAAATGTAATTCTCCGTTTTTCGAAGTTGTCTTTCGAACGTTCGAAATCGGTTTCTTCGTAATATACATTAACATTTGAAAAACTAAAAAACTAAAATGTATGTTGTATTGTAGGCTTTTATAGATCTGAAATTTTCACTCCATGTCAAAGAAAAAAATGTAAAGGCAACGTATAATATTTTAACCTAAAAATAAAAACAATGTTAAAAGTAAAATTGAACTTCGAAAAACCACATAGTATTGTGAAGGCTGACCTTGAGAGAGAAAATTACTTTTGACGTAACAAACTTCTTTTTTAAGAGAGTAAGCCCTGAGTAAACAAGAATTCCGTTTTTCGAAATTATTATTCGAAGTTCAAATTTAATTCATTCTTTATTTTTCACAAATTAGAGTTCGCACAAAAAACTACAAAAAGTAAAAATGTAAAAATGTAGGGGCATCTCCCTTTTTTCATCATTTGACATGGTATACAATTTTTTTTCTTCGCATTTTTTTAAAACAACCAAAAAGTCGCGATCTTCGAAAAAAAACTAAAAACCGATTGTCTGCAAATTTTTACTCCTGTAAAAAAATCTAAACATTTATACTAATCAAATAATATTTTAAACTAACACGTGCAACAGGCGACATGGGTATTGGACAACCCACTTTATTGTAAGATGAGGACTAAGTAAGACAAAGTCTACTCCTTTTATTTCGATTTCGACAATCTAACATTCCGAAATTATTTTTTTGTTAACGACATTCAGAAAATTAAAAAGAAAAATGTATCATGGACCGCCTTTACCTTATTGAAAGCTGAATTCCTTTTTTTGAAAAATTGCTCGTACTGCAATTTTTCAAAAAAGAATTCACATTCAAATAAAGCAAATGCGGTCCATGACTGACATACTCTTTTACTTTTTGGTATTAAATTTGCTATGTGACATGCGTTAACAAACAAAATAAAATTCGTAAATGTAACAATTTGTCGAATCGAAAAACTCGGAGATGTAACTTGTGTCCTACTCTACCAGGCCTCATCTATACAAAAAAGAGTTAGATTTGTCCCATGACCCAGTCCGTGCTGTTGCACAGTGCTTTTTAGTTAAATACTTATTTGAATAGTATAAATGTGTGTTCACATTTATGATAACCAGATAAGACGTTCAGAACACTTCGGCTTTTTTTTATTTTTTCGAAGATCGCACTTTTTTGTCGTCTTGTTTTAAACTCAACTTTTGCGAAGAAAACATTATACCATTCAATATGAGAAAAGAAGGGA
>JARSSU010032034.1:0-22391 GCA_029619165.1 Eurosta solidaginis | reverse complement strand
TACAAAAAATGAATTTCACTACAATCAATTCGTCGCTCTGTAGTTATAGAAAGTACTTATAGTGCTTCCCATTGCTGTCGGTCTTAGGTTGTTTTGAGATGCGATTTAGCGATATCTCCGACCTGTGGCAACACAAAAAATGTTTTTTCGTATGAGAACTACAAACGCGATTTAAACGTATTTCAAAACAAAAAACACCAAATTTACTCTAAAGTGCTTGTTTCGCACAATGATATTATATTTCGAAGATAACTATAAAAACCTACAAAAACAAGAATACACTACATCAATTCATCGTTTGTAGTTATAGGAAGTACTTTTAGTGCTTCAAACTTGCTGCGTTCTTGGTGTGATCGCGTGGCGATATATCTCCGAACACACTGTCGACCACACTGCGTATGAAAAACCTACCAACGATTTAAACGTATTTCAAAAAAGAAAAACCAATTTCCTTAAATTGCTTGGTTTCGCAAATGTATTATATTTTCGAGTAACTATAAAAAACTACAAAAAATATAATTTCACTACAATCAATTTCATCGTTTGTAGTTATAGGAAAAGTACTTTTAGTTGCTTCCAAAATTGCTGCGTTCTGGTTTTTTTGAGATGCGTTAGCGATATCTCCGAAAACTCGTGACATTTATTTTCGTATGAATAAAACTAACAAACGATTTAAAACGTATTTCAGAGAGAAAAACCCAATTTGCTTAAATTGCTTGATTTCCGCACAATGTATAATATTTACTCGGAGTAACTATAAAAACTACAAAAATGAATGTCACTACAATCACATTTCATCGTTTGTAGTATAGGAAAGTACTTTAGTGTGCTCCAATGCCGGCGTTCTTGTTTTTTGAGATGCGTGAGCGATAGATCTCGAAAGCGTGGACCAAAAAAAATTTTTTTTGCGTATGTAAAAACTACAAAGACGATTAAAACGTATTTCAAACAAAAAACCAAATCGTTTACTTAAATTGCTTGGATTTCCGCACAATGTATTATATTTTCGGAGTAACTATACAAACTACAAAAAAGATTTCACTACAATCAATTGTCATCGTTGTAGTTATAGGAAAAGTACTTTTAATGCTCCAATTTGCTGACGTTCTGTGTCTTTTTGAGGATGCGTTGTAGCGATATCCTCCGAAACCCGTAGACCAAAGGAAAAATTTTTTCACGTATCGAAAACCTACAAACGCTTTAAAACGTATTTCAAAAAGAAACCAAATTACTAATGCTTGGTTTCGCACAATGTATGTTATATTTTCGAGTAACTATAACACTACAAAAAATGAATTTACACTACAATCAATTTCATCGTTTGTAGTATAGGAAAAGTACTTTTAGTGCTTCCCAAATTGCTGCGTTCTGGTGTTTTTGTGAGATGCGTTAGCGATATCTCCGAAACCTGTGGACCAAAAACAATTTTTGTTTCGTAGACAAACTAAACAACGATTATAAAACGCATTTCACAACAAAAACCCAAATTTACTAAATTGCTTGGTTTCCGCACAATGTAATTATATTTTCGGAGTAACATATAAGAAGAACACAAAAATGAATTTCACTACAATCAATTTCATCGTGTAGTTATAGGAAAAGGACTTTTAGTGCTTCCAAATTGCTGCGTTCTGTGTTTTTTGATAGATGCGTTAGCAGATCCGATATCTCCCAGAAACCTGTGGACCATATTATTTTCGTATGAAAAAACTACAACGATTTAAAACCGTATTTCAGAAGAAAAAACACAAATTGCTAAATGCTGGTGTCCGCAGCACTGTGTATATATTTCGGAGTACTATAAGAACTACAAAAATGAATTCTCACTACAATCATGTCATCGTTTGTAGTTATAGGAACGTACTTTTAGTGCTTCCAAACGGCTGCGTTCTGGTGTTTTTGAAATGCGTTAGCTGATATCTCGATAAACCGGTCGACACCCCATTTTTTTTCGTAGTATGAATACTACAAACGATTATCAAAACGTATTGTCAAAAGAGAAAAAACCCAATAGTCCTTAAATTGACGTGGTGTCCGCACAATGTATTATATGTTTCTGGTAGTAACTATAAAAACTACAAAAAACGGAATTCACTACAATCAATCCATCGTTTGGAAGTTATAGATGTACTTTTAGTGCTTCCAATGTGCTGCGTCTTGGTTTTTTGTGCGGAGATGCCGTTATGGCGATATCTCCGTATAACCTGTGACGCAAAAAAATCGTATATAAAACGTACAAACGATTAAAACGTATTTCACAGAGAGAGACGCCAATGTACTTAAAGTGCTTGTTTCCGCACAATGTATGTATATTTTCGGAGTACTATAAGAATAGCTACAAAAAATGAATGTGTTACTACAATATCATTTCATCGTTTGTAGTTAGAGGAAAACGTACTCTTTTAGTGCTCTCCAAATTGCTGAGCGTCTTGGTTCTTTTTTGGGGAGTGTACGTTAAGCGTTTATATCTCGAAACGCTGTGGATCCAAAAAAAACCTTTTTGCTTTTTCTATGTAAAAACTACGACAACGATTTAAACGTATTCAAAGCAAAAAAACCAAATTTACTTAATTTGCTTGAGTTTCACGTACACTATGTATTATATGTCGGAGGAACAATAAGAAACTACAAAAAATGAATTCACTACAATCAACACTTCATCGTTTGTAGTATAGTTAGCGACAAAGTACTGTTAGTGCCGTTCCAAATTGCGAAGTTCATGGTAGTTTTTTGAGACGCAGTTAGCTGATATCTCCGAAGGCCTGTGGCCCATCGTATGAAAAACTACAAATGATTTAAAACGTATACTTTCAAAACACAAAAAACCAATTGACTTAAATTGCTTGGTTTCCGCACAAAGTATTGTATATTTTCGAAGTAACTATACAAACTACAAACAAATGAATTTCACTACAATCAATTTCATCGGTTGTAGTTATAGGAGAAGTACTCGTGAGTGCTTCCAATTGCTGCGTTCTTGGTTTTTTTTGAGAGGCGTTCAGCGATATCTCGAATACATGTCGACCAAAAAAAATGTTTGTTTCGTATGAAAACTACAAACGATTTAACACGTAAGTTTTCAAAGAGAAAAAACCCAAAGTCCTTAAATCTGCTTGGTTCCGCACATGTATTATATTTTCGGAGTAACTATAACACTACAAACATATGAATTTCACTACAATCATTTCATCGTTTGTAGTTATAGGAAAAGTACTTTTAGTGCTTCCAAATTGCTGCGATCTTGGTTTTTTTGATGATGCGTTAGCGATATCTCCGAAACCTGTGGACCAAAAAAAATTTATTTTTTCGTATGAAACTACAAACGATTTAAAACGTATTTCACAAGAAAAACACCAAATTGCCTTAAATTGCTGGTTTCGCCCAATGTGATTTCATATTTCGACGCTAACTATAAGAACTACAAAAAATGAACTTCACTACAATCGATTACATCGTTTGTAGTTATAGAATCACAAAAAATTGCTGATTTTTCAAGCGGGTCCAGCGTGAGGCAGCTCCCGAATGCTTTGGGGAGTGTTATCGATGTTGATGGTCCTTTGCGGATATAGATCCGATATGTTCCGGTAACAGAGCACCATTAAGGTACCAGCCAGACCATCTCGGGAACGATTAATATGACCACATTAAACCTTCTACGTCATACCGCCCTCCACACCCCTTAGTTCCATGAGGAACTTGTGGTCTCCAGAGCCTCCCCTGCTGGGTATGTGTATGATACACTCATATTTGTTACAGAATTCCCCTCAAGTAGGTGAGGTTGACAATTGGTTGGACAAAAGCTTTGAAGCTTTATAAATATTGCGCATATCAACCCCTAATGCATTGTATATTGCTTACTTTAAGTTGTTGCTTTCTATGCAATTCGCTTATCTATCTAGCGTTTTATTTTAATGACATAAAAAAATGTAAGGCGCTATAACCCCGAGGACATTTTAGGCCGAGCTTCTGTTCCAATTTGCGTCGTGCTCCTTTTTAATTTTTCCTACAAATTGGGGGGAAAGGACTTAATTTTTTTATGGCGACTCCGAACGGTATCTTCAAGGCAGATGAGCTTTCACTGAGAGCTTTCCATGGCAGAAATACACTCGGAGTGCTTACCAAACACTGCCGAGGGGCGACCCCACTTAAAAAAATTTTCTTCTAATTGAAAAAACTTGTTTCTAAAATTTTGCTTTTCCCGGGGCGTGAACCCAGAATCTTCGGTGTGTATGGCGGAGCACGCTACCATCACACCATAGCGTCCGAAACCATCTCAACATAAGCTTAATTTTAGGGGCGGACTTTCACAATCTCTTTTTTTATATGAGGACCAACGCGTCAAGAGTTATTATAAAAGGATTAGCAACAAAAAGGCAATACTTAGACACAAATTTAAAAGTGTGCAGGGGTGCATTTACAAATATGGCTGAGTAGATGGCTTTTGCACCAGTATGAAGTATGAATGTTAGAGACATCGAGTTCAAAACTCAGCTCCCCAAAGACAAGCTGATCAAGAATTGGAAATCAAAAAACCTATCCGAATCATCATACCCGTGTGCAAAGTTTGTAATTTTTCTCTAATATAAATAACTAAAAAATTTGTTTGGAAAGGTGATTTGATGCATCGAGTAAGAATCAAGTAAGGGTGTTTGATTCCTATCACTTTTTTCCTACAATCATTGATTGCACACTCTCTACAATCATTTGCAACTATCTGATTTCAATCAAATTTCGGTTACAATCGTTGAAAACTGTTTTGATTGCAATCTATATAAAAATCATTGATTTGAGTTGCAAAAATAGCGGTATCAACGAGGCTTCACGTTTCGGCTAAACGATTTCTGCGATTCCAATCACAGTATTTGATTGTAATAGATTATTGAAAAAGGGTGAATTTAAAATTTCAAAATCACAATCTTACAAATCGCTCCAGTTGCTGCCTTGCTAGCTAACTGACTGAATAAAATTCTTCGATAGACAATCATCATATATATTGTGACGAATATTAGTGACATTAAGTGATACTCACATCACTAATCTGATACTAAGTAAATAGAGCCAGAAAAACAATAAAACAAGCAGTCACTTGTATCTACATAAACGAATCAATCATTATGTCTACACTTATGTACGTACACGCAGCAGGGAGAAACGCACAAACACGTGCATATATCTATATCTGAGATACTCCCAAAAGTAGGTAATCATCTGTGGAAGTATCACTCGCATGGGCTATGCGAGAAGCTATAATCATCGTGCATCTGTAGTTATAGCTGCGAAATTTAAAGCTGGTAGTAAATTCTAGAAATATGAACGCCTAGAAATATGTCACTCTATCTGTCGAAGTGTTATTGTGAAGTACTTTAATAACGCCATTTTGCATTATCGAATAGTGGAGTTATTTATTCAACAGTTTAGTGATTCGACGTTAGTAGAGGATTTGGAATAAGCGGAATTTCCCTAAGTTCGTTACAATTGGTGTCAGAAGAGGAATTGTTGTATAAATTCCAGAGTTGCAGAGCACAACAAGGACATAGCGAAGTTAAGTGAATTAAGAATCCAGCAATTGAGAAAGGAGTTAGAGAACCGTGGATTGAATAAATAAGATCGAACTTCATGCACGGCTACGAGAGGTATTGGAGTTGGAAGGAATTAATGTGGACGAATATGTCTTTTATCCTACTGTCGAAGAGCCAGCGAGTAAAATGGAGGAGAAATAGAGACTCCGAATACATTGGCAAATGTTGACACTAACGCGATACTAGTAGTGTTCAAAAAAATGTCGTCACAAATGTCATCACAATTGGAATCCCAGGAGAACCGTATAACATCCAAGATTAAAGCCCAGGAAAGACAAATGTCATCCCAAACTGGAAGCGCAGGATGCAAAAGTCGCCCAATTTCAGGCAGAATTCGACGATTTAAAAGGTCGTATGGAGCAGTTGCAACTAAATCGCCCAGCAGTTTCAGCGAGTAATCCAAAGGTAAAAATACCATCCTTTGACGGTTCTGTTCCTTTCCAGGTCTTTAAACTTCAATTTGAGAAGACGTCAGCAGTGAACAATAGAAATGCGGAAGATAAAGTTGCTGCGCTTTTCGTAGCATTGAACGGACCAGCTGCCGAAATCTTACAGACTATTGCAGAGTACGAACGGAACAGTTATGAAGCATTGATGGCCGCTGTCGAGAGACGTTACGGAAGCGAGCATAGGAAACAGATGTATCAAATTGAGTTGCAAAATCGCTACCAATAAGTGAATTAGACTTTGCAGGAGTTTGCGTCGGATGTCGAAAGGCTGGCCCATCTAGCAAATGCGGACACACCCGTGGAATACACTGAGGGGGTAAAAATCCAGAGCCTCAATCGGTAAACTAAAGCGAGTCAGCCGCAAGGGGCGACAGCTGGTCCCGCAATTGAATGCCCCATAATCTCTATCTCGCAAATTGGAAGACGGTCAAGCAATCTTACTGTCGGAGGACATGTGGATGGAAAGGAACGTCTACTGACTGTAGATACGTGTGCGTCTCATTCCATCATTAGATCAGCTTTAGTCAACAAGAAGATAAGACCATTGCTTGGAGCAAGATTACATACAGCCACGGGAGAGGACACCCAGGTAATTGGAGAAGTAGCATGTGAGGTAGCAATTTGGGAACGTCACGGTACTACACAATTTTATAGTGGCAGAGATTGTTGATGAAATCATAATTAGAGTGGACTTCTTAATCGACCAAGGCATCAAGATCGATATGCACAGCAAGACGATGCGATATAGGAACATGGATGTGCCACTTAATTTCGGCTACGAGAAAGGCTACAGCAGTAAACGAGTGCTGGTGGAAGAAAGTCAGCAAATACCAGCAAAATCAGAAGCAGTCATCTGGGCAAAGGTTGACGGAGATTTTGGGACAAACAAATTGTGGGTTCTCGAAGCAGAAAATAGATCAACACCGAACGCACTTGTAGGAAAAACCCTGGCTATGACAAAACAAGATGGACGTATTCCGGTAGGAGTACTTAATGAGTTCAAGTCACCACTCAAACAAACAAACGGAGCTATATTGGGAAGATGCCAAGAGACTGAAGTAGTTATTAACTGTGAACAGCTCCAGGAACACGTTTCAACTAGCAAGACTGATCTTTCAAATAACATCACGGCATGGACGGAGGGGCTAGGATAAGATTATCAGAGTAAGGCAAAGCAACTGCTCCTAAAGTACGCAAACATATTTGACCAGGATGGTTCCAAACCAGGCCGCACCAATGTTGTGAAACATCAAATAAACACTGGAGACGCGAGGCCGATACGTCAAGCTCCTCGTAGTGTTCCACTGGCGAAGCAGGAAGTTGTGAGTCAAATCGTACAAGAAATGAGCGATAGCGGCGTAATCGAACCATCAGGTAGTCCATGGAGCTCACCGGTGGTGCTTGTGAAGAAGAAGGAGGGGAAAATGAGGTTTTGCGTGGACTACCGCAAGTTGAACGACGTTATGAAAAAGATAGCTACCCATTGCCGAGAATTGACGACACTCTGGATTCGCTCTATGGTTCGAAATGGCTTTCCATACTGGACTTGAAAAGTGGCTACTGGCAAGTGGAGGTGAAGGAGGAAGACAAAGAGAAAACAGCCTTCAGCGTCGGAGATGGTCTTTGGCAATTTGCCTTTTGGACTTTGTAAAGCACCACCTACTTTTGAGAGACTCGTGGATCAGGTATTGAAAGGACTACATTGGAAAACATACTTGGTGTACCTGGACGACATCATCGTATTGGGCAAGAACTTTCATGAACATCTTAAAAACTTGGAGGAAGTTTTCCAGAGAATAGCTGGTGTGCGCTGTTTAAAAAGGAAGTAAATTATTTGGGTCACAAGGTAACGACAGAGGGCATCTGCACTGCAAACGAAAAGATAGAAGCTGTAAAGGATTGGCCAAGACCACAGAATCTACATGAATTGAGAAGTTTCCTTGCACTGTGCACATATTACCGCCGATTTGTACCAAACTTTTCCAGTGTAGTCCATAGCCTCCGTGAGCTTACAAGAAAAAATAAAGCTTTTGAATGGAAGAAGGAGCAAGAAGTGGCTTTCCAAACATTAACGGAGCGTTTGTGCACTGCCCCAATGTTGGAATATCCGATTCCAGGAGCAACATTTATTCTAGATACAGATGCGAGTCGATATACTATAGGGGGCGTTTTATCACAACTGGTTGATGGACAGGAGAAGGTAGTTGCATATTACAGCCGTTCAGTTGGAAAACCAGAGAGAAACTACTGCGTTACACGCAGAGAGCTTTTGGCATTGGTAGAGTGCATTAAACATTTTCACAAATACCTCTCCGGCTAGCGATTCCGTGTCAGGACAGATCACGCAGCATTCAAATGGCTTCTGCAGTTCCGTAATCCGGAAGGACAAATGGCATTCTGGATCGAGCGACTACAAAGCTATGAATTTTCCATTGAACATCGAAAAGGTAGTACCCATGGAAATGCTGATGCAATGTCACGAAGTTCATATAGTTTGGAATGCAAGCACTGTTCAAAGGCTGAGGCTAAAGAAGACATTATAGATGTCCGAATAATGACTATAACATGTACGGATGAATGGGACAAGAAACAGCTAAGGAAGGGTCAGCTAGAAGATACTGATCTGTCACATGTTATGCAAGGGCTCGAACGAAAGGAAATCATATTGGGAAAGTCATATTGGACACAGTGGAACAGTTTAGAATTGATATCCGGTTGCTTGCATCGAGTATGGGAGAGTTAGGATGGTCAATGCAAGAAGAAACTGATAGTTGTTCCCAGAGAGAGGATTCCTGACGTGCTCTGTGAGCTGCATAATGGTCCAAGCGGAGGTCATCTTGGAATCACGAAGACGCTCGAGAAGATTAAAGAGAGATTCTATTGGGTTGGTTGCCGTCAGTCGGTCACTGAGTGGATTGCGAACTGCGAGGTTTGCAGCAGAGCGAAAGGGCCCAAAACCCAAAGTCATGGCCAGATGAAGCAATATAACTCAGGTGCGCCATTTGAAAGGATCGCTATGGATGTCGCAGGTCCATTTCCTACTAGCAACTGCGAAAAAAAATATGTACTAATGGTTATGGATTATTTCAGCAAATGGCCAGAGATATACCCAATCCCAGATCAAGAAGCGGAAACAGTAGCAGAAGTGTGTATAAACAATTGGGTTGCAAGTTTTGGGTGTACCACTTTAGTTACATTCTGACCAAGGCAGGAATTTCGAATCAGCTGTGTTCCAGGAAATGTGTAAATCATTGGGCATTCGGAAAACACGGACAACTGCATTGCATCCTCAGTCCGGAGGTATGGTGGAACGATTCAATAGAACATGGGAGGAGCACTTAAGGAAAGTAGTGGACAAGTTCTATAAAGAGTGGGATACCCGCATACCATTATTCTTGTTGGCTTACCGATCACCTTCGACTGCCAGCTGATTTGAAGTTTGGGATAGATGCCTATGCGGAGAGAAATGTCAAGAAATCCACTGGTGTTTTGGAAGAAGAGCTGAGAGAAATACACGATCTGATAAGGCAACGTACAAAGTTGTAAAACAGATCAACGATGTAGTTTACCGCATACATACCATTGGTAAACCACGAACCAAAATGAAAGTGGTTCATCTGGAAAGTCTGGCGGCGTTTTGATCGGGGAATTTGTCTTAGTTCTACCTAAGTCTGATCGTCCCGATCAGACAAATTTCCCTATCAAAACGCCGCCAGACTTTCCAGTGTGACGAATATTAGTGACACTAAGTGATACTTGGCGACCACCGTGGTGTGATAGTAGCGTGCTCCGCCTACCACACCGTATGCCCTGGGTTCAAACCCACGGGCAAAGCAACATCAAAATTTTAGAAATAAGATTTTTCAATTAGAAGAAAATTTTTCTAAGCGGAGTCGCCCCTCGCCAGTGTTTGGTAAGCGCTCCGGGTGTATTTCTGCCATGAAAAGCTTTGCAGATGCCGTTCGGAGTCCGCATAAAACATGTAGGTCCCGTCCGGCCAATTTGTAGGGAAAATCAAAAGGAGCACGACGCAAATTGGAAGAGAAGCTCGGCCTTAGATCTCTTCGGAGGTTATCGCGCCTTACATTTATTTTTATTTTTTAAGTGATACTTACATCACTAATCTGATACTAAGTAAATAAAGCCACAACACCAATAAAACAAGCAGTCAATTGTATCTACATTAACGAATCAATCCTTATGTCTACACATTTGTACGTACACGCAGCAGGGAGAAACGCACAAACACATGCATATATCTATATCTGAGATACTCCCAAATGTAGGCAATTATCTGTGGAAGTATAACTCACATATACACGCGCATGGGCTATGCGCGAAGCTATAATCATCGTGCATCTGTAGTTATAGCTGAAAAATTTATAGCTCGTAGTAAATTCTAGAAATAGAAACGCCTAGAAATAAGTAAACGAGGAAACCAAAGAGCATAAAAGCAGCAGCTGAGGCACGACGAATCAGTTTGATTTAAGCACGCTATCTGTGAAGAAGTAGAAGTGTTATTGCGAAGTACTTTAATAAAGGCCATTTTGCATCGAATAGTGGAGTAATTTATTCAACAGTTTAGTGATTCGAACGTTAGTAGAGGATTTGGATTAAGCGGATTTTCCCTAAATTCGTTACAATATTATTTCTAATTGCTGTTTTTATGTACGGGTCTCTTTTTCGCTCTTATTTAGAATCCAGATTTATAAATAAAGTTTTGGTTGTAAAGATTCGGGCTATTAGCGAGCTTTGGGCAATTTAAGTCATAGTGCTTTTTTTAGCTATATTTTATTAAAATAATTTGTTAAAAATAAACGATTCGGAGCACACAAAGGAATCTATTTGTAATATGGGACTATTGTGAATATTTGCACTGTATTACTGGCAGTTGCTATCATTGCGCTAGATAGCAGCGCAAGCTGTAAGTTTTAATTGATTGATAGAATAGCTGATTTTATGTATTTAATTAGCGAGCTTTTCTCATATTGCTTTATACAATGGTTTTTGTTATTGATATTAGAGGAAAATTGTAAGTTTACAAACGGCGATGGTTACTAGGGACATGTTTCTGAATTTCACTTCTTCATCAGATAGCTTTTTCGGGAGCTGAGCATTGAACTCGAATCTCCAACATTCATATCAGTGCAAAGGCAGATGCCTTTAGCTGCTGATTTTTGTTGATATTTGATAAGATACTTTTATATTGGTAGCGCAAGATGCGCACGGGTACGGCTCGTAAACAATAAATAAGTACATTATAACGCAATCGATTTAGTTGCGCAATCATTGATTGCAAAACAAGTTGATTATAAATATTTGTAACTCTAATTATTATTTTTTGTTATGCCACCAACTTTTTTTGATAACCGATAATTCTATAACAAAAAGAAATGTGATTATACCAATGATTAATTTTATTGGAAAGTATGTTATCTCTTTTTTCTGGAAATTATTTATTTTCCTAATATTTTAAATATATGCATAAATAAGGAATGGGCTTAGTTTCAATTAACATGCATTTACGTTAGGATTCAAGTTCATTATTCAATCATAACTTTAACATTTCCAATAACAAATATATACAAGGTATGGTAGATCTTATTTATATATACGAAGCCGTATAACATTAAATTGTAAATACGTATACTGATTGAAAAATACAAAGTAGAACCTATTGACTTAAATATGGGCCAGAATTCTTATCAATACTTTCCTAACTACTTCTGCATACTGAATACAATGTTCTAATTAAGGTAGAAATCATATTCTTCAAATGCATTGTAAATTACTATTGAACTTTGAGAGCTTAATAGAGTTCAGTTTTATGGCTTGCTTTGGAGATAAAACTAGTGCAAAATATCTGTTACATGGGGCTCGATTTATATTTCGGTAACTGAAAACAATAATTTCAATAGCTGAGGTGTGGCAATAATTAAATTTTGTTTATATATTACACATACACAAAAGCTAAATAACTTAAACAGAGGCAGTAGAAAACAGTAGAAATCGGTCGTCATCAGCTGTTCTTTCGGGTCTTTTGTTTATTTCTCCTGGCGCCATCAATGCTGTGCGTGAACTGGTACGGAAGGCTCGTCATGTACCATTCAGCTAAGATTGTGCCATTCCTAAACATTAGTACAACAAGTTTATATAAAATGTTGCATAAACGCTTATAGTGCTCATACTAATTTTATCATTTAAAATTTTTAGCATAGCACTCGAAAAAGTATTCATAATGGCCGCATTTTGCAAATCTTCATTCTCCATTCCCATTTTCCAAAGTGCAGATCATATGCTTTTAAACGGTCTTATTTACCTTGACTCTATGTATAGTTCTTTACGAATTTTGTAATTGAAATTTAAGTAACTTCCCGATAAGCTACAAACTTGAAACTTTGAATATAGTTCAGAACGATGATAATGCAATAAAAAGAAAAAACTCCGCTAGGTGGCACATGGATCGATGTATTGCAAAAAATCGTATTTTTTGTCCGATATATTTGGAACAAATATTACATACAGTCCGCTAGAAGTGACATCAAAGTACTTTGGAGTTCGAGGAGGGGCAAGCATACGTGGCGCTCAGTCGAGTAAAGTCTTTGGAAAGATTGTGTATTGAGGACTTAGATTGTAACAAATTGTCAGCAAAGAGTCCTTGTAATAATGAACTAAAAAGAATGAGAAATAATAGACAATTAAACAAAGACTAAAAACTTTAAAATAAAATAATTTAAAAAAAGGTTTAAGTTAAACGGGTTAATTGAAAAGAATACTTACATCAAGTAATTATAATACTAAAAGCTAGAAAATAATTAGGTAGGTCCTAGGTAGTAGTCATCGCACTCCTCATCAATCTAAGGCATTTATCAGACAAATATAAAAAGCGTGGGCGCGTTAAATTTCTTAAAACGTGAGGCGTAGCATAACCTGATTAAGGCTCAGTTGGTCTTACTTATACATACATATATGAAAATATCATTTGTAAAGATATGAGCAGTTGACTATGGAGTATGATGTCGGAGCTGCAGGGATGAAGAGGAGATAGAAAGCGTCGAGCACTTCCTCTGTAGGTGCCCTGCTCTGGCCAGTATACGTATGGAATGTCTGAATGAGTATTTCATCGAGTGCTTAGCAGAACTTGTCTCTACGGAAATCGAAAATATTCTACGCTACATCAAAAGGTCAAATTGGTTCAAATTCCTACACATCTAAGGGAGGAAGGCCTATAGCCCACACAGTGGTATCACAATAGGCCAGCCGGCCTAAATGTGTCCCTCACATTTCTGGGGGACAGCTACTTTAAGCTAACCTCACCTAATGATGGCAAGTACCTATGTAGTACTGTTTTCAATAAAATCGTTTAACTTAAAATTTTTTTTTATTATTTTATTTCTTTAACATTTTTCGAACACGTTGCTTTTTGTTTGATAGCAATTTCGTTTACATTGCATTTTTTTACTAATTTGCTTTATTTCAATAAACTAAATACCCACAACAATTACACACTTAATACCAACTTGTTGTACAAAGATTGTCAGCACTGTATGCACCAGCTTCTTATTGCTATTTATATATGTGTTGGATGCACGCGCTGTATATCAATTTATTTTTCAATATATAGAGTGGCAGGTTATGCATTCGTAATTATAAAATCATCTGTTTTAACAACAAGGTTAGGTTGAACTGGCCGGTCAATATAGACCTCACATAGACTGAATGTATCCATAGTGTTACCAGAATTCGTTTGGCGACCAAATGAAATAATCTCAATGAGGTACCAGGACTTGTGTTATAGAATAACTTTGTCCACTAGAAATTTTCTAGTACCTAGCTTAGTTGCTGTCTCAAGGTTTGGAAACTCTGCCACTCCTAATAGCTGGTGCCTTGATCTGGTGAGCGTAGAACACGAACAGAGTATATACTCAACCGCTTCTTCCAGCAGCTATCACATATGCTGTTACTAACGAGGCCTTACTTATAAGTATGTGACGCCAAAAGGCAGTGTCCAGTTAGGATGCCCATCATGAAACTCAAGCCTTATATCTTCATAGGGACGTGAGCCATTTTGTGAACTTAATATCGTAGGATTTGAATATGATCTTAGACATTTTGCAGCCTCTCATTTGTATCCACGCCTTTCATTCTTGATGGATCATATGCAACTCCTGTCTCCTTGTGATTGCTCCCAAACGGATTGAGACGTCTACCATCGATTCAGCGAGTGCGGCACCCCCCTTTGCCAATTCATCGTTCGTTATCTTCTACCCCTTTATTATAGTACTAGCCTTTACCCGCGGCCCCGTCCGCAAGGAGAAAATGAAATATATGGGCTATTGACTTGCCTGCTTATCAAGTTATCTATTAAAAATTTTTTTTCTGTCTAATGCATATTATTTTTGTAATTGAGTAAAAAAAAGAACTAAATGAGCTGATAACCTGATAGGATCCCCAAATGATCCCGAAATTATCCAGAAAAAGCTACGAAATGATCCCGACGCCCCGGAAGGGTCTCCAAGAGTTCCAGGAATAGTCCCAAAAAAACCCGAAATGACAACGACACGATTCTAGACTTATCCAGAGAACCACACAGAAATGATCCCTGAAGGGTACCAAAATGATCCCGAAATAGTCCCAAAAACATTCCGAAATGACCCTGAGGGCTCCTGGACGGATCTCAAAACTCTTCCAGAAAATATCCAGGAAGGAAATGACCCCGATGGGATCCCACACGGATCCAGAAATGATCCCGGAAGGGTCCCAAACCTATCCCGAAAAAGTAACAAAAAAATCCCGAAATGACTTCTACGGAATCTAGGACGGATCCAAAAATGATCTCGGAAGGGTCCCTAAATGATTCGAAAATGGTTCCGAAATGACCCTGATAGATCCAGCAAACCATCAAGGAATGATGCCGGAAGGGTCAACAAATGATCCCAAAATAATACAGAAAAAGTCACTAAATGACCCCTAAAGGGTTCCCAAATGATCCGGTATTAGCCCCGAAAAAGTCCCGAAATGACCCGCACGGGATCCCGGACGGAACCCGAAAACCATCCAGAAATGATCCCAAAATAGTCTTGAAGAAGTCCCGAAATGACCCTGACGGAATCTCGAACGGATCCCTAAATGACCCTGACAGGATCCCGTACAGATCCCGAAACCCATCCAGAAATGATCTTGGGAGGGTGCCAAAAACATCCCGAAATAGTCTCGGAAAAGTCGAAAAATTACCCTGACGGGATCCCGGACGAATCCTGAAAACCATCCTTAAATGATCCCGAAAAAGTCCCGAAATGACCCTGAAGGGATCCCGTACGGATCCCGAGAACCATCCATAAATGATGTCGAAAGCTCCCCAAATATCCCGTATTATTCCCGAAAAATTCCCGAAACGACCCCGATGGGATTCCTGACGGATCCCGAAAACCATCCAGAAATTATGCCGGAAGGGACCCAAAATGATCCCGAAAAAATCACTAAATGACCCCGACGTGATCCCGGACGGATCTCGAAAACCGTAGAGAAATGATGCCGGAAAATACCCCAAATGATCCCGAAATAGTCCCGAAATGACGCCGACGGGATCCCGGACGGATCCCGAAAATCATCTAGAAATGATGCCGGAAGGTACCCTAAATGATCCCGAAATAGTCCCGAAATAACCCCGACGGAATCCCAGACGGATCCCGAAAACTATCCAGAAATGATGCCGGAAAGGTCCCCAAATGATCCCCTAATAGTCCCGAAATGACCCTGATGGAATACCGAACGGGTCCCGAAAACCACCCAGAAATAATGTCGAAAGGGTCCCCAAATGATCCCGTATTAGTCTAGAAAAAGTCCCGAAATGACGCCGACGGGATCCCGGACGGATCCTGAAAACCATCTAGAAATTATGCAGAAAATACCCCAAATGATCCCGAAGTAGTCCCGAACGGAATCCTGGGCGAATCCCGAAAACCATCCAGAAATGATGCCGGTAGGTACCCAAATGATCCCGAAATAGTCCCGAAATGACCCCGTCGGGATCCCGGACGGATCCCGAAAATTATCCAGAAATGATGCCAAAAGGGTTCCCAAATGATCCCGTACTAGTCGCGAAAAAGTCCCGAAATAACCCGACGGGATCCCGAGTGGATCCCCAAAACCATCTAGAAATGATGCCGGAAGGTACCCGAAATGATCCCCTAATGGACCCGAAATGAACCTGATGGGTCCCGGACGGATCTCGAAAACCATCCAGAAATGATGCCGAAAGGGTTCCCAAATGATGCCGTATTAGTCGCGAAATAGTCCCGAAATGACCCCGTCGGAATCCCGGACGAATTCCGAAAACCATCCAGAAATGGTGCCGGTAAATACCCCAAATGATCCCCTAATAGTCCTGAAATGACCCTGATGGGATCCCGGAGAGATCCCGGAAACCATCCAAAAATGATGCCGGAAGGGACCTCAAATGGTCCCGAAAAAGTCCCGAAATGGCCCCGACGGGATCCCGAACAGATACCGAAAACCATCCACAAATGATGGCGGAAGGGACCCCAAATGATCCTGAAAAAGTCCCGAAATGACCACTACGGGTTCCCGGGTGGATACCGCAAACCATCCGGAAATAATGCCGGTGGGTACCCCAAAATAACCCCGAAATAGTCCCAAAATGAACCCGACGGGATCCCGGACGGATACCGAAAATCATCCAGAAATGATGCCGGTAGGTACCCCAAACGATCCCAAAATAGCCCCGAAATGACCCCGACGGGATCCCGAAAACCATCCAGAAATGATGCCGGAAGGGACCCCAAACGATCCCTAAAAAGTCCCAAAATGACCCCGACGGGATCCAGGACGGATACCGGAAAGCATACAGAAATGATGCCGGTAGGTACCCAAATGATCCCGAAATAGTCCCGAAATTACCCCGTCGGAATCCCGGACGGATCCCGAAAACTATCCAGAAATAATGCCGGAAAGGTCCTCAAATGATCCCCTAATAGTCCCGAAAAGGTCCCGAAATGACCCCGGCGAGATCCCGGACGGATCCCGAAAACTATACAGAAATGATCCCGGAAGGGTCCCAAAATGATCCCGAAATAGTCCCGTAGCGATCCCAGAAACCATCAAGAATTTATCTCTCAACGGTACGCAAATGATCCCGAAAATACCCCGACGGGATGCTGGACGGATCCCGAAACCTATCCAGAAATGATGCAGGAAGGGCCCCCAAATGATCGCGAAAGAGTCCCGAAATGATCCCGGAATAGTCCCGAAAATGTCCCAAAATAACCCCGACGGGATCCCGGACGGATCCCGAAAACTATACAGAAATGATCCCGGAAGGGTCCCGAAATAGTCCCGAAAATTCCCGAAATTACCCCGGCGGGATTCCGGACGGATACCGAAAACCATACAGAAATGATCCCGGAAGGATCTCGATATGACTCTAACGGGATTACAAATAAGGTGAAGCTAATTATAGAACCATGTTAATAAGGCAGTAGGCGCGTTGGAGCGAATGAAGAGTTACATAGAAACATACAGATAAAGCTAATAAAAGCGTGCTAATAAAAGCAACTGAAGGAGGGCGGATGGCGGGAGGAGAAGGAGAGGACCACTGATAGTTTGTTTAGATCTCGATCTGTATGTGCCAGATACCAAAAGCTATTGATTTAGGAGAAAATTTATATTGAGTTATAACAATTTATAGATTTTACACCAGAGGGGGTGAGAAGGGGGGAGGAGCGGAGGGTATCACTGCTCACTTTGTAAGCCCTCGACTTATTTGACCCCATTGAGGCTGTAATATTGGTGAAGGCCAGTATATGTAAAGTTATAATGTGTAAAAATTATTAAAAAGTAATTGTTCGAAGGGGTCGTGGGACCCCCATCCCCCTTTCCATGTTCGAAAAAAATTTCGCTAGTAGACTATTGTCTGTGTCCCAACTTTCATCAAAATCCGTGTAGCCGTTCTGGCGTGATTCACTTACAAAGACGAAAAAATACAATAATTAAATTATAACTAATCCTAGGGGGCGGGGAGCTCGCCCCTTTTCAAAAAATATAGCTAGTAGATCCTTCTAGACTATTGGCTATATGTGTGCCAAAATTTCATCCAAATCGGTCCAGCCGTTCTTGCGTGATTGAGTCACAAAGACAAACGTCTGGACAAACATCCAAACATCCAATCTTTCCCATTTATAATCTACTAGCCTTTACCCGCGGCCCCGTCCGCAAGGAGAAAATGAAATATGTGGGCTATTCACGTTAGCCTGCTTATAAAGTTATCTGTTTAAAATTTTTTTTCTGTCTAATGCATTTTATTTTTGTAATTGAGTAAAAAAAAGAACTTTATGAGCTGATAACCTGATAGGATCCCAAAATGATAACGAAATTATCCAGAAAAAGCCACGAAATGACCCCGACGCTATCGCGGACGGATCCCGAAAACCATCCAGAAACGCCCCGGAAGTGTTTCCAAAAGTTCCCGAAGTAGTCCCAAAAAAACCCGAAATGACAACGACACGATTCTAGACTTATCCAGATAACCACACAGAAATGATGCCTGAAGGGTACCAAATTGATCCCGAAATAGTCCCGAAAAAGTTCCGAAATTACCCTGACGGGCTCCGGACGGATCTCAGAAACCATCCAGAAAATATCCAGGAAGGGTCCCTAAATTATCCCGACTAACTCCAGAAAAAGTTCCGAAATGGCTCCGAGGGGATCCACGATGGATCGCGAAAACCATACAGAAATGATTCCGGAAGGATTCCAAAATGATCCCGAAATAGTCCGGAATTGACCCAGATGGGATCCCGCACAGATCCAGAAATGATCCCGGAAGGGTGCAAAAACTATCCCGGAAAAGTAACAAAAAATCCCGAAATGGCTCCTACGGCATCCCGGACGGATCCAGAAATGATCTCGGAAGGGTCCCCAAATGATCCCAAAATGGTCCCGAAATGACCCTGATGGATCCGGCAAACCATCAAGAAATTATGCCGAAAGGGTCCCAAAATGATCCCGAAATAATACAGAAAAAGTCACGAAACGACCCCTAGAGGATCCCCAAATGATCCCGTATTAGCCCCGAAAAGGTCCCGAAATAACCCCGACGGGATCCCGGACAAATCCCGAAAACCATACAGAAATGATGCCGGAAGGAATCCCAAATGATTCCGTAAAAGTCCCGCATTGATTCCGACGGGATCCCGAACGGATACCGAAAATCATCCAGAAATGATGCCGGAAAGGGTCCGCAAATGATCCCTAATAGTCCCGAAATGACCCTAAGGGTCATGGACGGATCCCAAAAACCATCCAGAAATGATCCCGACCCGAGAAGTCCCAAATGACCCCTGACGATCCGAAGCCCCCTAAATGACCCGACGGGATCCCGGACGGATCCCGAAAACCATCCAGAAATGATGCCGAAGGGTTCCCAAATGATCCCGTATAGTCGCGAAAAAGTCCCGAAATGACCCCGACGGGATCCCGGACGGATCCCGAAAACCATCCAGAAATGATGCCGGATGAGCCCCAAAATGATCCCGAAAAAGTCCCCAAATGACCCCGACGAGATCCCGGACGGATCCCGAAAACCATCCAGAAATGATGCCGGAAGAGCCCCCAAATGATCCCGAAAAAGTCCCAAATGACCCCGACGATATCCCGGACGGATCCCGAAAACCATCCAGAAATGATGCCGGAAGAGCCCTCAAATGATCCCGAAAAAGTCCCCATATGACCCCGACGAGATCCCGCACGGATCCCGAAAACCATCCAGAAATGATGCCGGAAGGGTCCCCAAATGATCGCGAAATAGTCCCGAAATGATTCCGGAATAGTCCCGAAAATGTTCCAAAATAACCCCGACGGGATCCCGGACGGATCCCGTAAACTATACAGAAATGATCCCGGAAGGGTCCCAAAATGATCCCGAAATAGTCCCGAAAAAGTCCCGAAATACCCCGGCGTAATCCCGGACCGATCCCGAAAACCATCCAGAAATGATCCCGGAAGGGTCTCGATATGACCCTTACGGGATTACAAATAAGGTGAAGCTAATTATAAAACCATGTTAATAAGGCAGCAGGCGCATTGGAGCGAATAAAAAGTTAGATAGAAACATACAGGTAAAGCTAATAAAAGCGTGCTAATAAAAACAATTGATGGAGGGCGGATGGCGGGAGTAGAGGAGAGGACCACTGATCGTTCCTCCAAAATTGTCTAGATCTCGTTCTGTATGTACCAGATACCAAAAACTATTGATTTAGGAGAAAATTTAGATTGAGTTATAACAATTTATGGATTTTACACCAGAGGGGGAGATAAAGGGGGGCGGGCGGAGGGTGTCACTGCTTACTTTGTAAGCCCTCGACTTATTTGACCCCTTGAGTCTGTGATATTGGTGAAGGCCAGTATACGTAAAGTTATAATGTGTAAAAATTATGAAAAATAATTTCTCGAAGGGTCGTGGGACCCCCACCCCTCTTTCCATGTTCGAAAAAAATTTCGCTAGTAGACTACTGTCTGTGTCCCAAATTTCATCAAAATCCGTGTAGCCATTCTGGCGTGATTCAGTCGCAAAGACGAAAAAATATAATAATTAAATTATAACTGTTCCTAGGGGGCGGGGACCACGCCCCTTTTGAAAAATATATAGCTAGTAGATCCTTCTAGACTATTGGCTATATGTGTGCAAAATTTCATCCAAATCGGTCCAGCCGTTCTTGCGTTATTGAGTCACAAAGACAAACGTCTGGACAAACATCCAAAACATCTAAACATCCAAACATCCAAACATCTTAACATCCAAACTTTCCCATTTATAATATATATTAGACTAGCAGACCCGTCAGACGTTGTTCTGCCCTAAATTTGGTCTATCTGCATACATTTTAATAAGCTTTTTTCTCTAACTCTGCCCTTCCCTCTTCACTTCTTGTTAATCATTTTATTCACTCCTCCCTCCGTCTTTTTCGCTTTATCTATCTCTATTTTCGTCTCACTATATGTCTTTCTCAGTCTCCTTATCCTTCCCCCTTTTTTCTTCTCATAAGTTTTTCCCATTCTTCTCCATCCCTTAGTGCCAGTCCCAGAGGATGGTATGTAATTTTTTCCAGTCCCACTCCGAGTCTCAGTCCCTATCCTAGTCCTAATCTCATTCCCAGCCCGTCTCTGGTCTACTTCCCCGAAAAAAGGATCGTAAACAGGTATGTGGGTATTATCAATTCATGCTTTTTTTCAGCTTCGCATGCATATTTATCAGTTTTGCCAGGTTGATGCGACTAAATCGAATATCACAATGAAAATTACTTTAAAGCTCTGAGCAACAGCTTTCATTTGATATCCATATTGCACACACATTCTAGGGGTATCCGGGTCCACGTTTTGGCCTATATCTCGATTCCCTAGTCACACCAGCGGTATAAGTTACTCTGTACTAAAGCACACATCAACAGCTTCAATTTGATACCCATAATGTAAAAACACATCCTAGTGTTACCCTGATCCACATTTTGGCCTATATCTCAAGACCCTAGTCACAAATAGATATGAAAATTACCCTGTACTAAAGCACTCATCAACAGCTTTCATTTGTTATCCATATTCTATAAACACATTCTAGGGGTACCCGGGTTCACATTTTGGCCTATATCTCGGACCCTAGTCACCGACGGGTACGAAAAATACCCCGTATCAAAGTACTCATAAACAGCTTCCATTTGATGCCCACATTGTACAAACATATTCTAGAGTCAGCCCTGGTCCACCTTTATGGCGATATCCCTAAATGGCGTCCACCTATAGAACTATGGCCCACTCCCTCTTAAAATACTATTTAATACCTTCCATTTGATACGCATATCATACAAACACATTCCAGGGTTACCCTAGGTTCATTTTCCTACATGGTGATTTTCCCTTATTTTGTCTCCATAGCTCTCAGCTGAGTATGTTATATCGTTACACCCGAATTTAGCCTTCCTTACTTGTTTTATAGTAATCGTGTCAAAACGAAGCACCTGCTCAAGAAAAAGTCAGCGCATTTGCGCCTTGACAACCACGCTTTGTTGGCATCCATATTTCGACATAGTAAAAGACTTCGCTTATTTGGGCACTAACACTAATAACAACATTATCTCTGAAATCCAGCGAAGAATCAATCTTGCCAATAAATGCTACTTTGGACTAGGTAGGCAATTGAAAAGTGAAGTCCTCTCTCGGCCTACGAAAATCATACTCTACAAGTCACTTATCTCACCCGTCCTTCTATATGGTGCAGAAGCATGGACCATGACAACATCAGCAGAAGCGGCTCTGGGAGAATTCGAGGCAAAGTTCTTCGAAAGATGTGCGG
>JARSSU010032033.1:0-21062 GCA_029619165.1 Eurosta solidaginis | reverse complement strand
ATGTAAGAGTTTAACTGTTCAGTATCCAGAACGAAGTTGATCAAGAGTGACTCGCGTTTCCTGGGGAGTATGCGTTCCTCTTCAGCAAGTTTATTGCGGTACTGTTCCCCAGAGCACTGAGACTTCACACGGGACCAATTCCCTGCATAAAGGTCGACGCCTATTTGTGGAGTTCACAAGGACATGCTTGTGTTTTATTTTGCTTCATACGGCTGAGTTCTCAGGTGCCCGTATATTCTCACAAAATGCATTACGGAGATGACCCTTAAGTCCCAAGGACCCGGTGCCGGCTCACCAATCAGATGTCTGTTGGATGCCCAGGATTCTCGGGTAATCAAGCAGGAAACTGTTTGGTTAGCATCTCACATTTCTACTACCCTCGGATGGGAGTATTCTCGCCCTCATTATGTCGCTAGTGTTCTGGGGACATAAGAAGACAGCCCGTGGCGGTGTGAGCGCACAGAGTATTTGGCAGGCACTGATAGTTATCATCCAGTGGGTTGTTGTTGTTGTAGCGATACGAGTGCTCACCCGAAGGCTTGGGAGTAGTTATCGATGTGATGGTCCTTATTGCCTGATACAGAACCGGCCACGCTCCGGTACCACAGCACCATTAAGGTGCTAGTGCGACCATCACCGGAACGATTTAAGAGCCACATTAAACCTTCAGGCATTCTCCCCACCCCCAAGTCCTGAGAGCTTGGGGTGTCAGAGCGCTCGTCTGTTAGTGAAACAGGATTCGCGCGCGATAGGTGAGGTTGACCAATTGGAGTTTGGAGAAGCTATATATTGCGCTGAGGCAACTGATGAAGGGTTGCGTACATAGCCTGGAATCTGGATTTAGTCGCCTCTTACGACAGCATA
Organism: Eurosta solidaginis; assembly: GCA_029619165.1. Lineage (NCBI taxonomy): Eukaryota > Metazoa > Arthropoda > Insecta > Diptera > Tephritidae > Eurosta > Eurosta solidaginis. The sequence continues at coordinate 20,198 of JARSSU010032033.1, read as the reverse complement.
CCTCCCGCGGTATATGTTCTGTGATTCGCCCTAACCGCGTAGTCTTCCAGTGGATAGTTTTAGGTTGGAGACCATATAGGGGACGCGTATCACGCAAAAGGCTGGTCAATTGCTTGTAGTGGTAATGAGCGTTTCCTTGTCTTTCCCCAAGTACTGCCACAAGAGATTAGATTATTATTACGGCTCTGGATTTTCGGTACAATTGCGGCTGCATGCTCACCAAAGATAGATCCTGATCAAACGTCACACCCAAGATTTTGGGGTGTAGGACAGTCGGCAGCGTAGTGCCATCGACGTGGATGTTCACAATGGTCGACATTTGGGACGTCCATGTTGTAAATAAGGTCGCGGAGGATTAGTCGGTGATACGTCAGTTTCGCGAGGCGACTGCGAGAGGTCAGGAGTTAGCAGTTTATCTGTTGCAAGCTCCCCGATCTGTGGGCCTGGGTCTGTGGCATTATGTGCAGTCGTCCGGCGTAGGAGGAAAACGATAGGTGTTGTTGTGTAGCAATGCTCGCCCCACCTAATAGCCGCGACCGATCACAAATTGTCATCAATATCCTCTAACGGGAGTCCAAGGAAACTTGCCGTTTCAACAGGGGTGGACCATAAGGAAAGGGGTGTTAGAGGCGTTGGTTCCACATTACAATTAAAGAGATGGTTGGTGTCATGTGGGGACACATTGCAAGCAGGGCATACATTTTGTATGTCGGGGTTGATTCTGGATAGGTAAGAGTTTAACCTGTTACAGTATCCAGAACGAAGTTGAGCAAGAGTGACACGCGTTTCCCTGGGGAGTATGCGTCCTCTTCTGCGAGTTCTGGATATTTTTCTTCAAGTACTGGATTCACCGGGCAATTCCCGACATAAAGGTCCGACGCCTGTCTATGGAGTTCACCAAGGACCTGCTTGTGTTTTTCCGCTTCATACGGCTGGGTTCTCAGGTGCCGTATTTCCTCAAAATGCTTACGGAGATGACTCCTTAGGCCCCTAGGCGGTGCTGGTTCGTCAATCAGATGTCTGTTGGGATGCCCAGGTTTCTGGGTATTCAACAGAAACTGTTTGGTCAGCATCTCATTTCTCTCCCTGATGGGGAGTATTCTCGCCTCATTATGCAGATGGTGTTCTGGGGACATAAGAAGACAGCCCGTGGCGATCTGAGAGCAGTATTTTGGGCAGGCCTGTAGTTTCTTCCAGTGGGTGGTTTTTAGGCTTGGCGACCATATGGGTGACGCGTAGCACGTAATCGGCTGGCTAATTGCTTTGTATGTGGTCAAGAGCGTTTCTTTATCTTTTCCCCAGGTACTGCCAGCAAGGGATTTGAGGATTTTATTACGGCTCTGAATTCTTGGAACAATTGCGGTTGCGTGCGCACCAAAATGTAGATCCTGATCAAACGTCACACCCAAGATTTGGGGTGTAGGACAGTCGGTAGCGTAGTGCCATCGACGTGGATGTTCAATATGGTCGACATTTGGGGCGTCCATGTTGTAAATAAGGTCGCGGAAGATTTAGTCGGTGACAATGACAGGTTTCGCGAGGCGAAAAAACTGGAGAGATCAGGGAGATAGCGTTTATTTTATTGCATAGCTCATCGATCTTTGGGCCTGGGCCTGTGGCCATTATTGTGCAGTCATCGGCGTAGGAAACGATTGTGACTCCTTCCGGTGGTGAAGGTAGCTTAGATATGTAGAAATTAAACAAAAGCGGGGATAGGACACCACCCTGTGGCACCCCTTGTTTAATTCTCCTTTGTTTTGATGTTTCGTTTCTGAATTGCACCGATGCCTGCCGACCACCCAGATAATTTGCGGTCCACCTTTTAAGACATGGGGAAGGGTAGACCCTTCCAGGTCTTCCAGTAACGAGCCATGGTTGACCGTATCAAAAGCTTTTGATAGGTCTAACGCTACGAGTACTGTTCTATGGTGGGGATATTGATTCAAACCGCAATTTATCTGGGTGCTAATGACATTTAGCGCGGAGGGTAGTGCTATGGAGTTTTCTGAAGCCATGCTGATGAGGGGCTAGCTGCAAATGTGCTTGGAAATGAGGGAGCAAAATGGCTTCAAGCGTCTTTGCCACTGGCGATAGGAGAGATATCGGACGATATGACTCACCTACGTTAGCTGGTTTCCCAGGCTTTAGTAGCGGGACCACCTTGGCCATTTTCCATTTCTCGGGTATGACAAAGGTGGAAAGAGACAGGTTGAAGACATGCGCTAAATATTTGAAACCCTCTTTCCCTAGGTTTTTAAGCATCGGCATGGCTATGCCGTCTGGGCCCACTGCTTTGGATGGTTAGCGCGACCAATGGCGTCCTCAACCTCTCTAGCGGTGATGGTAATTGGTGACGCGCTGAGTTTGTGTTTATGTGCACGTCTATTGGCTCTCCGTCTATCTTTGTCGACCGTAGGATGCATTATATATTGTCGGCAGAAAGCGCTCGCGCATTTTTTCGCATCCGACAGCACCTTATCGCCAAAGGCGATGGAAACTTTGTCTTTGTGCTTAGTCGGATTCGATAGGGACTTTACGGTGGACCAAAGTTTACCTACACCGGTAGAGAGGTTACAACCTCTTAGGTGCTTTCCCATTTCGCCCGCTGTGTTCGTCCACAAGCAATCTGAGGCGTGGTTATATCCCTTATTGGGGGTCGCCTGGATCAAGCTGTCTTATAAGGTCGCGTTCCCTCGCTAAGCTCGCGGCCTCCGCCGGGAAGTGGGGCGGATTTCGGGAATTCTCCCGGCGGGAATGAAATGTGCCGAGGCGGATTCAATGACCTTACGGAAGGCACGCTCCCCTTGGCGGGCATCAGTCGGGATAGGGAGGGCAGCAAAGCTGCTGTCTGTTGCAGATTTATATTCTTCCCACTTCCCTTTTTTGAAGTTATGAAAGTGCGTTTTTCGGTGACGATGAAGTCGGCGGTACGCTCGAACGAAATAAGTATGGGCAGGTGGTCGGATGCCAATGTTACCATCGGCTGCCAGTTGACGCAGTTTACGAGTTCTGCGCTCACGATTGAGATATCTGGCGAGCTATGACAGCTTCCTACCATACGTGTGGGGGGCGTCTCCGTTAATTGTGCAGAACGTCGTTTCGTCTATTTGATCCGCCAACATCTCACCCCTACTGTCCGCCCGCAAGTTTGAATGCCATAGGTCGTGATGGGCATTGAAATCGCCTAAGATAATGCGATTGTTGCCAGTGAGTAAGGCCTCGATATTAGGGCGGTATCCACTGGGGCAACAGGTGACAGGAGGGATGTAGATGTTGATGATTTCTAGATTTGCATCGCCTGACCGGGACAGATAGGCCTTGACGTTCTAAGACATTGTCACTGCGGTCGATGCCAGGATCAAATATATGATATTGCACAGAGTGGTGTATAATAAACGCGAGGCCGCCTCCATTCCGCTCTCGCGGTCTTTCCTGTGGACATTATAACCAGAGCAGGTCTGCAATGCAGATCTTGCTGTGAGTTTTAGTCTCTTGAATCGCAGCAATGCGGATGTGTGCCGCTTCATGAAATCGACTATCTCCGTAATCTTCCCAGTTAGTCCATTACAGTTGAACTGCAGAATCTGAAGTGCATGAGGGGTGACGCCGCCACTCTAGGGGTAAGTGAGGGGTGACTACGCCTAGGTGTGGAAGGCCAGGACGCAATTGCTGTTGTGGCCTGGACTGGGCGCCCTTGGGCAAGCATTGGGGTACCCGGGATGATTTGGGTTTGCGACCTGGCAACATGGCGCGATGAAACCCGTCGAGGGTAGCCGTCGCGGAGACCAGAAACATCTAGGAAAGTGGCACCACCCAAGGCAGGAGCTGCATTGAGCGGATGTCGCAAACCTATATATTCTGTGCTGGCAGACGGTGCAAACGGAGGCAGGGACTAAGAGTCTGTTTCCCTGACCTGCACGATTGCTGCCAGAAAGAGGGGAGGAGAAGAAGACGGGGGCAGGGGCTGATGCTCAGCATTGCTACCAGCTCTACTACGAAGGTAGTAGTTATGAGTGGTATCAGCTGTTTGAGTTGTTGGCGCCGTGGGGCGCGAGCAGCAGCGGGTACTTGTTGTGGCTTGCTGAGCAGCGAAGCTGCTGGAAGGTAGTGGGGATACGCTTAGGGTAGACTACGGGACGCCCTTGGGCGTGAGCAGCAAGGAGCCACAAAAGATTTATAAAAGTTACGTGGACGTCGGGTTTTGGGATCAAGCCCAGAACAACCTGTCCGATGCAACCATCCCTTGCACGAGACACACTGAACAGAGTATGACCGTCCTAAAAAGATTCTTTTCTGGCAAATGCAGCAAAACCATTTCTCAGGACCGGGGTAGGAGGACGGACCCGGATTGGGTTCGATACCTTCCCGGAGTAAGAGAATATGTAGCAGTCCTGCTGCAAGGAGCTGCTGGGAGGGATGACAATTTGTGGGAGGGACGAAACAAATTAAATGGGGTCACACTGAAATGACAGTCCTTGGTCGGGAAAAATCCCGAGTCGCTCCGGTACATAGAACCGACTGCCTTGGGAAACGATAGTAACTCCTACTGGTGGCGAAGGTAGCTTTGATATATAGAAGTTAAACAAAAGTGGGTATAGGACACCACCCTGTGGCACCACTTTTACAGGAGGAGAGATATCGGGCGATATGACTCTCCTATGTTAGCTGGTTTCCCAGGCTTTAGTAGCGGGACCACCTTGGCCATTTTCCATTTTTCGGGAATGACAAAGGTGGAAAGAGACAGGTTGAAGACATGTGCTAAATATTTGAAACCCTCTTCCCTAGACAGTTAAGCATCGGCAATGCTATGCCATCTGGGCCCACTGCTTTGGATGGTTTAGCACGACCGATGGCATCCTCAACCTCTTTGGCGGAGATGGTAATTGGAGACGCGTTGAATTTATGTTTATATGCGTGTCTGTTGGCCTCCGTCTATCTTTGTCGACCGTATAATGCGTTATATATTGTCGGCAGAAAGCGCTCGCACATTTTTCCGCATCCGATAGCACTTTATCGCCAAAGGCAATGGAAATTTTGTCATTGTGCTTAGACGGATTCGATAGGGACTTTACAGTGGACCAAAGCTTGCCTACACCGGCAGAGAGGTTACAACCGCTTAGGTCCTCCTCCCATTTCGACCGCTCCACAAGCATCTGGTGCGTTGGTTTATATCCCTTATTTGGGGATCGCCGGGATCGAGCTGTCTTAGGCTGGTGGTCGGATGCCAATGTTACCATCGGTTGCCAGTTGACGCAGTTTACAAGGCCTGCGCTCACGATTGATATATCCGGCGAACTGTGACAGCTTCCTACCATTCGTGTGGGGGCGTCTTCGTTTATTGTGTAGAACGTCGTTTCTTCTATTTGATCTGCCAATTAGGCGCTAATATTAGGGCGGTATCCACTGGGGCATCAGGTGGCAGGAGGGATGTAGATGATTTCTAAGTTTGCATCGCCTGACCGGACAGATAAGCCTTGACGTTCTAAGACACTCCCTGCGGCCGATGTCGGGATCAAATATATGATATTGCACTGAGTGGTGTATGATAAAAGCGAGGTCACCTCCATTTCCGCTCTCGCGATCTTTTCTGTGGACATTATACCCAGAAAAAATCTGCAGACCAGATCTTGCTGTGAGTTTAGTCTCTTGAATCGCAGCAATGCGGATGTTGTGCCGCGTCATGAAATCGACTATCTCCGTGATCTTCCCAGTTAATCTATTACAGTTTAACTGCAGAATTCTGAAGTGCAACGGGGGAGACGTCGTCACTCTGGGAGTAAGTGACGGGTGACTACGCCTGGATTGTGAAAGGCTAGGACGCAACTGCTGTTGTGGCCCTGGGACTCGATGTCCCTGGGTAAGCATTGGTGCTGCTATACAACCCACAACGAAAAAAGGTTTGTCCCCGAAATTGCAGTGTAACTGAGAAGGCCCATACAAAGTTGTAAAACGGATAAACGATGTAGTGTACCGCATACAAACCACTACCAAACCACGAACCAAAATGAAAGTGGTTCATTTGGAGAGATTAGCAGCGTTTAGATCGAGAGATTTGTCTGACCGGGACGATCAGACTTAGGTGGAGGGCAGTGTCACGGATATTAACATCACTAAGTTATACCATCACTAAGGCGATGCCAAGGCCACGATAAGCAGTATTTACGTCAATAATCAAATCATGTATACACATATAAGGCAGCCGAAAGATGTCACACACAGATGCATTTACTTATACGCCTATGTATGCGCGAGAGACTGTAAACTACAAACATTCACATCAATAATTCAATCATTATGTATCTACATAAACGAATAAATAATTGCGTCTACACATATGTACGTATACGAGCAGCGGAGCGGCAATGCACAAACATGCATATATCTTATCTGAGTTGTCACAAGAGAGAGCAATAATTTGTGCACGTAGTTGTGGCTGGCGATTTTTGTAGCCGAAACTAACTAGTAACTTCTGGAAATCGAAGAGCCTAGAAGTATGCAGCGTAAACTATAAAAGCGGGGCAGGCGAGTAAGAAGTAATTCAGTTTGATTTGAGTTGTCAAGCAGTTTGATTAAGACGATATCTAGCGAGCAATAGCAGAGTTTCGTTGAGCTATCAATCAGTGTGGTTATTAAGCAAGCTATTCGTTGCACAGTTTGTTATTGTGAAGTACTTTAATAAAGGCCATTTTGCATTATTACAAATTGGAGTTATTTATTCAACAGTTTAGTGATTCGAACTTAGCAGAGGATTGCAAATAAGAGGATTTGCAAGTAAATTCGTTACAATTAGTAAATTCGTTACAATATGTTAACAAAATCAATGATCGCATTCAAAACAAAATTCCTGGTGAAGTGGCGAAATATAAATCGATCGACACAGTTACAGATGAAGATCAAATAGTGAATTATCCAATTGAATTTCTAAACTCTTTAGAACCACCTGGAACTTGAATGCTTTATTATTATCCTGTTATTTAATGTCTGTTGTACTATACAAGATCATACATGATCCACATAAATCGTTCCCGAGATGGTCGGGCTAGCACCTTAATGGTGCTATGGTACCGGAGCGTACCGGATTTGTATCCAGCAAAGGACCATCACATCGATAAACACTCCCCAAAGCCTTCGGGGAGCAACCTTATCGCTACAACAACAACAACAACATACATGATCTTATTGTACTAATATATATATCTTTTAATAAATGAAATGAAATGAAATGCATGCGCATATATTAACTTTGAAAATTGTCACCAATCATGCTTCTTCGGAATTTAGGCCCACCAAAATTGTGCAATGGAACCAGATTTTGCGTTAAGAAATTAATGCCGAATGTAATCGAAGCAACAACCATCAGCGGTAAAAGCGAAGGTGAAGATGTGGCCATTCCACGGATTCCAATGATTCCTACAGTTTTGCCATTAAATTTTAAGCTCTTGTAGTTTCCTGTATGCCTTCCTTTTGCAATTACAATCAACTAAGCACAAGGACAATCGCAGGATTAAATTTAATTATATGTTGCTTGCCCTAGATTTGGAACGCCAAAAAATTTGTTATCTTTGCACCGAACGAAAAAACCAAAAATATTGTGAACTCAATTGCATTACACAAATAATAATAAAATGTTTCAAACGAAAATTTCACCAAATATGCGTCCAAAATTCAATTCAATTTACAGAACAATAAACTTAATTATCAACAAATAAAACAGAAAAAATAACGCAATATTCATTCGATCTCGGGCATTACAACGTACGTCGGGTAAAGCTAGTACCAAATAGATTCACGGGGTGCTGTAGCGCAACCCTTTCAAGGGTTTGCCAGCGCAATATATAGCTTCTCCAACCCAATTTTCAACCTCACCTATCCGTGGCGAATCCTGTTTCATTAACAGCTGAGGCTTTGACGACCCGAACTCCTCATGGATCTAGGGGGTGGGAGGGCGGTATGGCCTAGAAGGTCGGATGTGGTTGTTGTAGCAGTGCTTCGCCCCATCCAATAGGTGCGATTGATCATAAATTGCATTCAATATCCTCTAACGGGAGTCCACGGAAACTTGCTGTTTCAACAGGGTGGATCATAATGAGAGGGGTGTTAGAGGCGTTGGTTCCACAATACAGTTAAAGAGATGGTTGGTGTCATGTGGGGACACATTACAAGCAGGTCATATATTTTGTATGTCGAGGTTGATTCTGGATAGTAAGAGTTTAACCTGTTACAGTATGCAGATCGAAATTGAGCTAGATGAATCGCGTTTCCCTAGGAGAGTGCGTTCCTCTTCTGCTAGTTTTGGGTATGGTCTTGAGTACAGGATTCACCGGGCTATTCCTGGCATAGAGGTCCGACGCCTGTTTATGGAGTTCACCAAGGACCTGCTTTTGTTTTTAGCTTCATACGGCTGTGTTCTCAGGTGCGTATTTCCTCATAATGCTTACGGAGATGACTCCTTAAACCTCTGGGCGGTGTTGGCTCATCAATCAGATGTCTGTTCGGATGCCCAGGTTTCTGGGTATTCAACAGGAACTGTTTGGTTAACATTTCATTTCTCTCCCTAATGGGGAGTATTCCCGCCTCATTATGTAGATGGTGTTCTGGGGACATAAGAAGACACTCCGTGGCGGTTTCTGAGAGCGTATTTTGGGAGGCCTGTAACTTCTTCAGTGAGTAGTCTTTAGGTTGGCGACCATATCGGGGACGCGTAGCATGCAATCGGCTGGCCAATTGCTTTGTAGTGGAAACTGAGCGTTTCTTTACCTTTACCGCAAGTACTGCAAGAGATTTGAGGATTTTATTGCGGCTGCATGCTCACCAAAATGTAGATCCTGAACAAACGTCACACCTAAGATTTTGGGGTGTAAGACAGTCGGTAGCGTAGTGCCACTGACGTGGATGTTCAAAGTGGTCGATATTTGGGACGTCCATGTTGAAGTAAAGGTAAAGGTAAGTAAGGTCGCCGTTGATTATTCGGTGATGTCAGGTTTCGCGAGGCGAATAAACTGGAGAGACCAAGAAGTGGCCCTTTATTTGTTGCAAAGCTCATCGATCTGTGGCCTGGGCCTGTGACCATTATTGTGCAGTAATCGGCGTAGGGAAACGATAGTCTGGTGGCGCTTCCCAAGGCCGTCGGTTCTATGTACCGGAGCGACTCGGGATTTTTCCTGACCAAGGACTGCCATTTCAGTGTACCCATTTAATTTGTTGTGTCCCTCCACAAATTGTCATCCTCCCAGCAGCTCCTTGTATTTGTATTTGTATTTGTATTATTATTTATTAGGCAATTCATCCCAGCACAACATTGACCAAACTATTTACAGTGCTATGTCGGTAAAAGGCATAAAATAGGAACAATCTAATCTTGAAACTTAAAGCTAATGACTATGGCTAAGAAAAGGTTACAACAAAATAATATATTAATAAATAGTAAATAGATAAATAAAGGAAGTGATAGAGTACATTGCTTAGAAGGAATCAGTATTTTAATTGTCTAGTATTATAGAAACTTGTTAATCTTTATGAAGAGCAGAGCATTGCTTATAAGCCTAAGTCTAGAAGGGAGCGAGTCCAAAGGACGTATGGAATTAATGAAGAACTGGCGATCAGATATTAGCATACGATGTCTGAAGTGGGCGTAAGGAGAACAGATCTAGACGACTGGAGAAAATTTAGCCTCCGATACAGATAGTCAGGTTCCTCAGATATATTAATTTATGTAGCGTAGTGAGCGTTTTAAGTTTAATAAGGTTATCGAAGAAATGTTTAGCAACCTGTAAGCATGTTGAGAGACGTGGTCAAGTCTTTTCAACCCATAGACGTATCTAGCAATGTTGTTATACACAACATAAGTTTCCTCTTACATACATAGTCACAATGGAGTAAACCTCACAACATAAAGGAGCGTAGGTATTAAGTACGCTTTTGCTATTAGTAGACGAATATGTAACGGAGTAAAATATGTGTAAGCCAGAGTGTACGAAGCAGCCCATACACTTTTCCCACTGTGCGGAAGATGTGATCTTTCCATGTCAGGGTTTTGTTAAAAACTATACTAGATTTTTGCCGTGTCAACGTATTCTATAATAGTGTGTGTCCTAAAATTAAATTTTCCATTCACTTTTATCTAGTGACCTTCTATGAATGACTATACATTTCGACTTCTTAGGGTTAGACATAAGACGTTCATAGAAGCCCACGTACCAATTTGACACAAATCGTAATTTAAGTTATTAATACATGAACTGGTACGATCACTAGGACAGCACATATACAATTGTACTCGTCAGCATAAATGTGAATATTACAATACTGAGAACACCAGGCAAATCGTTTATATACAAAACAAATACAGGGGACCAAGGATTGAGCCTTGTGGACTCCTCTTAAAACACTGACGAAATCAGACTTTTGCTACCAACACTTACTGCCTGAGTTCGGTCGGCCAAATACGATCTGATTAGGGCTGTTGCAGAGTTGAGAAATTAAATAGGTGTCCAGCTTCTTGCAGAGAACGGTGTGGTCCGACCGAGTCAAACGCTTTTGAATGGTCGAGAAGAGTCAGGAAAGCAGTAAAATTTTTGTCAACTTGTTCTCGAATATCCTCTATCACCGATAGAGCGCCGTTTTACAGCTACGAGTTGACCTGATCCAGACTGGGAATCTGTGAGAAGGTATTATTCTGCACATAAGTATTATCTGGCAGTGCAAAATTCGTCGACGACCTGAAAGGAAAGGCAGAATAGCTATAGGTCTATACTCCTGTTTTGCTTGGGATTGGGATTACCTTAGGCAACTTTCCAACATTTGGGAAATACACAGGACGTCAGCACAGAGTTACCAAAGTAGGTTAAGTGCGGAAGGATTTTAGGAGAATATTTTAAAAATTTCGGACATATACCATCGAACCCCATAGCATTAGACTTTACTGAAAGATGGCTGAACGACATCACACTCATCGACACTAGCAAACGCAAGAGGACCAAAATCAACATTAGCGCGAAATAGAATGATTATCAGCACATATATTGTCAGTTGAGATTGCAGATTTACAAAATTTATATTTATCTCATTAATGTCTACATCAGGGAGGACAGAAATATCACATTTGGATTTTCCGATACCAATATGTTTAATCGACTTCAGGTTTCCTTCGAACTCAAAGCAGCACTAACTTGTTATTATAAAATTTCTGCTAGCTGACCTAATGGCTTTGTTTGCAGTCGATCCTAGCTGTTTTGAGCAGTTGTGAGCCTCCAGGGTTTGTATCTTTTCATCGTGAGTAAGCAAGGTTACGCTGGTGAATTAAGTGTTTTAGATTGGCACTAAACCAAGGGGTATTATTGTGTGTAGCAGCTTTGAGTCACTGCACAAGTTGTCGAAAAGCCTAATGATATGGTTCTGTAGGAATGATGCTGATCATCGACCGAATGTCAGTGTACGAATCAAGCTCCACTCAACCGACTCCACCGCTGCATTAAGGGAACTGTAATCTATGCTTCTAAAATCACGATATGTAAAGGAACATTGTATGTGTGACGTTTGGAAGTTGTAACTAAGAAATATTAGATCGTGTTTTGAAAAGCAAGATGCCGACAATTGATCGTAGTGGAGCAATTTCAGGGGATCATTCACAAAAAATAAATCCAGCAAAGAAGAATTTGAGTCAGTAAAGTGTGTAGGTGAAGTTAAATTGGTGGGACTTGCAGGGGGACTGCTCCATATTCTTTGCTACGGGAAGGTATCGAACCCAATCCGGGTCCGTCTCCTGACCCCGGTCCTTAGAAATGGGTTTGCTGCATCTGCCGGAAAAGAATCTTTTTAGGACGGTTATACTCTTGTCAGTGTGTCTCGTGTAAGGGATGATTGCATCGGACAGGTTGTTCTGGGCTAGATCTCAAAACCAGACGTCCACGTAACTTCTATAAATCTTTTGTGGTTCCTTGCTGTTCACGTCCTAGGACGTCCCGTAGTCTGCGCCTTAGCGATCGTGTTTTGGCCTTCCACAATCCAGGCGTAGTCACCCGTCACTTACTCTCAGAGTGACGACGCCTCCCCCTATGCACTTCAGAATTCTGCAGTTAAACTGTAATGGATTAACTGGGAAGATCACGGAGATAGTCGACTTCATGAAGCGGCACAACATCCGCATTGCTGCGATTCAAGAGACTAAACTCACAGCAAGATCTGCATTGCAGACCTGTTCTGGGTATAATGTCCACAGAAAAGATCGCGAGAGCGGAAATGGAGGCGGCCTCGCGTTTATCATACTCCACACTGTGCAATATCATATATTTGATCCCGACATCGACCGCAGGGACAGTGTTTTAGAGCACTGCTACAAAAACAACAACAACAGTGTCTTAGAACGTCAAGGACCCCCAAATAAGGGATATAAACCAACGCATCAGATTGCTTGTGGATGAACACAAGCGGGCGAAATGGGAGGAGCACCTAAGCGGTTGTAATCTCTCTACCGGTGTAGGTAAACTTTGGTCCACTGTAAAGTCCCTATCGAATCCGTCTAGGCACAATGACAAGGTTTCCATCGCCTTTGGCGACAAAGTGCTGTCGGATGCGAAAAAATGCGCGAGCGCTTTCTGCCGGCAATACATAATGCATTCTACGTCGACAAAAATAGACGGAGGGCCAACAGACACGCACGTAAACATAAGTGCAGCACGTCACCAATTACCATCACCGCCAAAGAGGTTGAGGATACCATCGGTCATGCTAAACCATCCAAAGCAGTGGGCCCAGACGGCATAGCCATGCCGATGCTTAAAAGCCTAGGGAAAGAGGGTTTCAAATATTTAGCACATGTCTTCAACCTGTCCCTTTCCACCTTTGTCATACCCGAAAAATGGAAAATGGCCAAGGTGGTCCCGCTACTAAAGCCTGGGAAACCAGCTAACATAGGAGAGTCATATCGCCCGATATCTCTCTTATCGCCAGTAGCCAAGACGCTTGAAGCCATTTAGCTCCCCCACTTCAAAGCAAATTTGCAGCTAGCCTGTCATCAGCATGGCTTTAGAAAACTCCATAGCACCACCACCGCGTTAAATGCCATTAGCACCCAGATAAATTGTGGTTTAAATCAGAAGCCCCACCATAGAACAGTACTCGTAGCGCTAGACCTATCAAAAGCTTTTGATACGGTCAACCATGGAACATTACTGCAAGACTTGGAAGGCTCTACCCTTCCCCCATGTCTTAAAAGGTGGACCGCAAATTATCTGGGTGGTCGACAGGCATCGGTGCAATTCAGAAACGAAATATCAAAGCCAAGAAGAATTAAACAAGGGTGCCTCAGGGTGGTGTCCTATCCCCACTTTTGTTTAATTTTTGTATATCAAAACTACCTTCGCCACCAGAAGGAGTTACTATCGTTTCTTACGCCGATGACTGCACAATAATGGCCACAGGACCGGGCCCAAAGATCGATGAGCTTTGCAACAGAATAAACGGCTACCTCCCTGATCTCTCCAGTTGTTTCGCCTCGCGAAACCTGGCATTATCACCGACTAAATCATCCGCGATCCTATTTACAACTTGGACGTCCCAAATGTCGACCATTTTGAACATCCACGCCACCGACTGTCCTACACCTCAAAATCTTGGGTGTGACGTTTGATCGGGATCTACATTTTGGTGAGCACGCAGCCGCAATTGTTCCGAAAATCCAGAGCCGTAATAAAATCTCAAATCCCTTGCTGGCAGTACTTGGGGAAAAGACAAAGAACGCTCATTGCCACATACAAAGCAATTGGCCAGCCGTTTGCCTGCTACGCGTCCCCTATATGGTCGCCAAGCCTAAAAACTACCCACTGGAAGAAGCTACAGGCCTGCCAAAATACTGCGCTCAGAACCGCCACCATCCAGAACACCATCTACATAATGAGGCGAGAATACTCCTCATCAGGGAGAGAAACGAGATGCTAACCAAACAGTTCCTGTTGAATACCCAGAAACCTGGGCATCCCAACAGACATCTGATTGATGAGCCAGCACTGCCAAGGCCCTTAAGGAGTCATCTCCGTAAGCATTTTGAGGACTACAGCACTTGAGAACTCAGCCGTATGAAGCAATAAACACAAGCAGGTCCTTGGTGAACTCCACAAACAGGCGTCGGACCTTTATGCCGGGTATTACCCGGTGAATCCAGTACTCGGGGAACATTACCCAAAACTTTCGGAAGAGGAACGCACATACACCCCAGGGAAACGCGTGTCACTCTGGCTCAACTTCGTTCTGGATACTGTAACAGGTTAAACTCTTACATATCCAGAATCAACCCCGACATACAAAATGTATGCCCCGCTTGCAATGTGTCCCCACATGACGCCAACCATCTCTTTAATCGTAATGTGGAACCAATGCTTCTTACACCCCTTTCATTATGGTCCACCCCTGTCGAAACAGCATGTTTCCTTGGACTCCCGTTAGAGGATATTGATGACAATTTGTGATCGGTCGCACCTATTAGGTGGGGCGAAACATTGTTACAACAAAAACAACATAGTCTGTTGGCGAAGGTAGCTTTGATATGTAGAGGTTAAACAAAAGTGGGATAGGACACCATCCTGTGTCACCCCTTGTTTAATACTTCTTGGTTTGGATGTTGCGTTTCTGAATTGCACCGATGCCTGCCGACCACCCGGATAATTTGCGGTCCACCTTTTAAGACTTGGAGGAAGGGTAGACCCTTCCAGGTCTTGCAGTAACGTGCCATGGTTGACCGTATCAAAAGCTTCTCACAGGTCTAACGCAACGAGTACTGTCCTATGGGGGGGTTGATTTAAACCAAAATTTATCTGAGTGATAATGACATTTAGCGCGGTGGTTGTGCTATGTAGTTTTCTAAAGCCATGCTGATGATAGGCTAGTTGTAAATTTGCTTTAAAGTAGGGGAGTAGGCTGGCTTCAAGTGTCTTGGCTACCTGCGATAGGAAAGATATCGGGCGATAAGAATCTCCTATGTTAGCTGGTTTCCCAGGCTTTAGTAGCGGGACCACCTTGGCCATTTTCCATTTTTTTGGGGATGACACAGGTGGAAAGGGACAGGTTGAAGACATCTGCTAAATATTTGAAACCCTCTTTACCTAGCTTTTAAGCATCGGCATGGTGTAGTATATTGAAACCACTTTTTTGTTTTAAGTAACACGCCTAAATTTATGTTTTTATTTTATAAATCTTTTCGACAATGAAAACTTTTGAAATCTAACAAATCAAAAAATGAAAATAAAATTATTGAATAAACTAATAAATTGAATTCACAAAGTATATAAAGTTAAAAGTAAAATTTATAATTTATTTATTATTATTAAATTTATAAATATATTATATTAAAAGAAACCCTATATTACTCCCCCTTCAAGAAAATTTAACATTAAACAAATTAAACGTAACTCTCTTTTTATGTAAATTCTTAGTGTTCTTTGTGTCTGTTGTTTCAATTATTGCAGGTTTTAATCTGTCAATTGGAATAGTTTTAATATTATTATTCATTTCAAGTTTAAAACATTTTTGATCTTTTTCCACAATTTTGTAAGGTCCTTCATATGGTTGTTGTAATGAATGTTTATTAATAACCCGAACAAATGCAAATTTACAATTTTGAAAATCTTTTGGAACATAAATTCTAGTATCAGAATCTTTATGATGACTTAAATTTGAAAATGTTCACGTAAATTACTTAAAATTTCAGTTGATGAGAAATTTTCAGCTGATGGCACAACAAGTTCCCCTGGCAAACGTAAATTTTGGCCAAAAACCATTTCCGCTGGTGTAGCCGAAATATCATCTTGAAAATTGATCTTAAACCAAGAAGTATGATTTGTAATTCATCATACCAAGTATTTATTCCATCCCTAGCCATAATAGTGGCTTTTAGCTGTCTATGAAATCTATCAACAATACCATTACTCTGAGGGTGATACGTAGATGTAGTTATTTGATGACTACCAAGTAATTTAGTTAACTCTGAAAATAATTTTGATGTAAACTGACTACCTTGATCAGTAGTAACTTTTAACGGAACTCCGAAACGAGAAATATATACTTTGAAAAATTTATTTGCAACTGTAGTTGCTGACATATCTTTTAAAGCATATGCCTCTGGTCAGCGAGTAAACCTATCAATAATTGTCAAAATAAAACGATGTTCTTTAGAAACTGGCAAAGGTCCAAAAATATCTAAATGGATGTGTTCAAATCTGATTTTTGGAATTGGAATTTGCTAATGGGAGACTTAGGATTTGTGCGAGTTTGCATAAATTGCTACCTATATTGAGAAAAAACCGAAATCACTGGAAACTGTCGGCAAGGCAGTGCAAAAGAAAAAATTTAGAATTTTTTGAGCATAGTTTTCAACCTAAATTGAAATGTCAAATTTGAAGAACAAAATAAAATTGATTTTTTTTAATTTTATTTAGTTTTATTTGATTTCTACATATGTATGTATATGCCAATAAAATGCGCTGGTGCACTAATTATAGCTACTTTACAGACGATGATTCGACTGCGATGGTGTCCGATCAATAGTTTAAAGGTGTAGTGCTGGTTTTAAATAGATTTTCCTTAACGCTGGCGGAATAAAAATTAGATCCTTGATCTTCAACGCTGGTTCAGATTCAGCAGTTATGTATGTGGTTCTCAACGCCCGAACCGCTTCTCTAAAATTAGTTATTTGGGGCATTCCCAATGTACACGTGTTCAACTTGAGATGCGCTGCATTTTCTTGTTCTGTGATTTAAGGATACTTTCCCTTCCATGCCCCGTTGTCCTGCAGAAGCATGGGTTCCTGAGTAAATACAGTTTTGTATTGTTTGTATAAACCATGGTTCAACTATATACAGGTTGGCTCATCTGTAAAGCAACAAAATATGTCTGTTCAAATTGTCAAAGTCTGTGTATTGGTGTTGGTATGGAAAGGAAAATAAAACTTAGCAGTTTTTGTATGTGTAAGTAAAATGTTGCCAATGTGTTGGTTTCATTTTGAGTTTGCCATCTCCTTTTGACAATCCCTTCGACCTTGCAATGACATAAATAAAATCAGCTGATGAGATGAGCCAACCTGTACATAATTGAACCATGGTATAAACAAACAACAATTAGTTGTCAAATGAACTCGCACAGTTTTGACATTTTTTTTCCTAAATTGTTGCAGTGCTGGAAACATTGTGAATTCATACAAGTGAAAAATCTTTCTATTCCTCTATTGCAATACCTGCCTGTCAAATAATAGCTGACAGGGAGAACGGCTGTCGCGATTGGCTAGAGAATGGAAGAAAGGTTTGTTTTTTGCTCTCGGTTATTAAATTGAAGTGCCATGAATTGGACATTTGTATTTCAAATCAGCTTTTCTTTTAAATGTGTGTACAGAACATCAGCCTGCATATTAATATTCATTTTTAAAATCAAGTTAATAGATTAAATTTGAGCAGCCATTTATGCAAACATTTTAAAATATGTCAATAATGCAATATACCAGTCGTCTACAAAAATGTTTGAAAAACACTATTGAGCAAATGATTTAAGTAATGGAACAGTGATTGAAAAGGTGATCGAGGCTTTTTACTATTGTGAACGTTTTTCTCAAACATTCGCCACTTGTATGAATTCACAATGGCTGGAAAGTTCAAGTGGAATATTAGATTAGGTACCTAAAATTTAGGTCAACTCGCACCCAGCCTTAGTATGACGATAAACTTTGGATTTTTGACAGTTAAGACACTCTTTCGACCAAATATTAATATCTTTGGCCATATTAGGCCAATAATATTTCTTAACTATGAGTCGTCGTGTAGCTCTCGTACCGGGATGTGCAATTCCATGCAACATGTCAAATACTGTCTTTCGTAATTTACTGGGTACTGTCCTATGTATGCATTATCTTATCCTTGTTTGCGTAGGTCGCTCATATTTACAGAGGTTCATTTTGCTACATATCTATGTATGTGTCTGTGTGTGTGAATGTCTTATCTTTGTTTCTATAGGTCGCTCAATTGCTAAAATATAGTTTCTAATAGTGGACTGTATTTAAAAATCTGTTAACTACTATTATCTTGTAAATAAGAAAACATTTTCAAGGTTGCTTGAACAAATGGCCTAGGATTCTCTCCTGAAATTTCACACCAAATATTGAAATTTAAAATAGGAATATTAATTAACTTTAAATTTAAAAATTGAGTATCAGTTATAAGGTGCTTAAATCACCATCATTTTGTTGGTCCGTTTGAAAAATTTTAAAATTCAGTTCCGAATTCTGTATTGCATTAACTTCAAAGGCTCTGGACAGTGTATCCGCTACAATATTGGATTCTCCTTTAATATACTGTATGTTATCAGTGAACTGTGCTATGAATTCCAAATGTCTCGTTTGTCTGGCACTCCGTTCTGTTTTTGAATTTAAAGCCGTAGTCAAAGGTTTATGGTCCGTATAAACTGTAAATTGTCGTCCTTCCAAAAGATATCTAAAATGTTGTATATTTAAATAAATTGCCAATAATTCGCTATCAAAAGCTCTGTACTTAATTCAGTTGGAGAATTTTTTTAGAAAAGAATGCAATGTGCTCAATTTTATTATTGTAATTTTGTTGTATAATGCCCCCAATCGCTGTTTTAGATGCATCTATTGTTAAAGATAATTTAGCATCTTTGTTAAAATGATTTAACAATATCGTAGATGCAAATTTATCTTTAATGCATTCAAAAGCCTCACTCGAATTCTCGTCCCATACCAAAGTTTTGTCACGTTTCTTACTTACACTGTTAATTAGATCATAAATTTTGTTTGTAAATTCTGCTAGTTTTGGAATGTATCTATGGTAATAATTTACCATACCAATAAATTTCTGTGCTTGCTTAACTTATTTTGGGCGTTAGAAATTGCGAATAGCTGATACCTTTTCGTCAGAAGGTCGAATACCTGTTACTTGGTACACCAAAAGTACATTTACTTGGTTTAATGTTTAAACCGTACTCTGTAAGGCGTTGTAATAGGATACGTAAATCTTTTAAATGTTGTTCTTCGTCTTTACTTGCAATAAGTAAGTCGTCGATGTAAGCATATACAAAATCTAAGTCACCAACTACCTCATTTATGAATCTTTGAAAGGTTTGTGCAGAATTTCTAAGTCCGAAAGGCATTCTCATAAATTCAAACATACCGAATGGAGTTGTAAAAGCAGTTTTATAAATGACTTCCTCAGCCATAGGAATTTGCTGATATGCCCTAACTAAATCTAATTTTGAAAATATATATTTCAAAGACCCTGAAACGAATAGTAGCTAATCGTATATCATGGTTTACGGAAACCCTACATCTCGTTGATTCTTCCCAAGTAGCATTCAAGCCAAATAGAGGATGTACAGACGCTCTACTGCATATAGACCACTACGTGTGCAAAGCACTATCTGCCCGTCATCACACAACTATTCTTTCGGTTGACTTCGAAAAGCGTTTGATCGAATTGGTTCACATGTAATTCTCAATTGCCTGCATAACTGGAGCATTGGCCCAAAAATATTTCAGTTTGTCAAATCCTTTTTATCAAATAGACAATTCAGGGTAAGAATTTGTGATACTTTCTCCACCGTCTACCCACTTAATAACGGAATCCCTCAAGGTTCTCACCCTATCTGTTGTCCTTTTTTCTATCGCATTTAATGAAATTACTAAAATTATCAAAACAAACAATTCCATAGAGCACTGTCTCTATGCAGATGACCTGTACATTCTCTGCAAGAGAGATGCTACAGAAACAAAAAACATACTTGAAAATATATCGAACGACATTGTGAATTGGTCTAAATATTCCGGAGCCAAAATATCATTGAGTAAAACAAAAAACTTTCACGTATGTAGAAAACGCAAATGAGATTTTAACAATATAATAATATCAATTGACAATGTCGAAGTAGAGAATGTGAAGCACCTTAAAATATTAGGTATTGTATTTTCCAATAATTACAGATGGAATAACCATTGTCTAGAATTAAAGAAGTCATTAGCTGCCAGAGTAAATTTTATATCATATCTTTCAAGCAAAAAATGTCACATTCACATAAATACATTAATTTATCTCAGTAAGGCACTAGTTTTAAGTAAGATCGACTATGGGCTATTCCTTTACGGAAACTCTCCGAAATCCACACTTAAAATACTAAGTCCGAGTTACCATCAAACAGCAAGATTGTGCACC
>JARSSU010032032.1:0-31960 GCA_029619165.1 Eurosta solidaginis | reverse complement strand
AACGGAAACAACTTTGAGAGATCAGAAAAAATTAAGCACTCAAAACTCGATAAAAATTATTCTATCATACAGAAGTAATATATGAATCCAACGCGATATATTATCAGTACACATGATGTACGCAAGATATGATGCTATGTAGGTATGGTTGGATGTATGTTAGTACCCACGTATTGGGGAAAACCGAATAAAGCTTTATAAAGAGATATAAAAGAAACGCTTAATGAAAAAGTTGGTTTACTGCATCGTAAAAGTGAATATGAAACGAAGAAAATATCAGCGATTCGAGTAATAATCGTGTAATCTGCTGAACTGTAGTGTTGGTATGTGCTTTTTGAGTGTTGCCACAACCAACATAAGATATCCATGTTACGTGACTTCAAATGCACTTCGTGCATCTTATATATCAGGTGTGGATGAATTTATTTTTAGGCAAGATAGTAGGTGTGGACGATGAACTAATAAAACTATACTGAGGTGTGGTCTCTGTGATAAGGTGATGAAAAAAATCTTACATTCGTGTTTAGCTAGTGAACTTACTTATGAAAATGATTGCTTCTAAAGTGCACGTGCACCAAATTTGCTGCACACTAAAAAGAGTAGAGCATTTTTCATAGTTCGACTAATTCTAGGGTTATCCGAATTGCTAAAATTTACGTGTCTTTCGTTGACTGCTGAGTAATATGAAAAGACTCCTAACTATTTAATGAATATGGACATAATAAAGTAGCGCTTTGCGTAATCTTGGCATGTGTGAATTTAATGTTCGCTTATGTGGCTAAGATTGGTTTGCTTTTGTGAAGCTGTTATCTAGGCATTTACATTCGTCATATCACAATAAGCTCAAAATATGTTCATTGTATAAGAATCTGGATATAACCATATCTCATCACATCACAATCAAGTCACACCGTTGCTGTAAACTATATGATAGCGGAAAGCATGCGTATATAGTTACATAATATTAGAGTTAAGATCAAACATATCATTCTCTACAATGTACGGCAAATTGCGAAAGTCCTCTTAAAGGTGGAAAATAAACTGTGTTTTATAGCGGAGTTACGATATTAATATGTGATAACAATGTCATCATATGATAAACACAATTACACGAAAACGCTACGATGGTGGTTAACTTTATTTGGTAGGTGGCAAGTATCTAATAATTCGTGTATGCAATACGTCCGTATGGAAAACAAAACAACATTTTTTGGAAGATCACATCATTGCGTTATGATCCATATGACATCATGACCATATTTGACTTTACATGCATAATCGCGTTGTGATCCTATGATATCATGATCATATTATACAAGATACTAGAATCGTAGCGAAATTTTAGCTTGCGGCTTTATTGTATTGGGTACGCTTCCACGTGGCGAAAGTCTGATAACCTCAGTGTACGTTGCGAGCCGTGTACTAAATTTGGTTAAATTTTTGGGTGTTACAATTCGAAAGTTGTTTTTCTCAATATGTATATTTTTCCAATATTGTATTAGATAAATACATAGCCAACGAAATGTAACCGAACAGAGTACCGTAATCGCAACCGTAACTGTTAAGGAAGACGTAACGCGAAGAATAACCGTAACGCATAAGAGCAACAGTTACGCTAGGGACTACCTACTGGTATCGTTACTGTAGCGTACAGCGTTACCTAATTGTTACCATAGCTGTTGCCTTTAGCGTTAACTTACCCATTGAGTGCTTAGGTTTATATTGGAACGATTTTCCGTCATCCCTTGTCAAATTTGGTTTTGAGACAAACGGTTTTCGGCGTTGTGCCATCATCAGTGTCGATTTCGTTCTCGACACTGATGATGGCACAACGCCGAAACCGGTTTGTCTCAAAACCAATTTGACAAGGGATGACGGAAAATCGTCCAATATACATCATTTATCCACCCTGTCGGAAAATCAACCAACAAGATAAGTCATTATCTTAGAATTTACATAACTGTAACCATAACTATCACAAGAAAGTAGTCGTGATAGGTTCCATACACGTATCCGCAACAGTAACCATAGCCGTACCGTAACCAAAAGGTACCCATAACGCGGAACACTGCGCAACCGTAACCACAACCGCTAACAGTAACCATTACTGTATACGCTATAGTAACTGCTCTCCGTGATAGTGAACCTAGCCGAATTATAATTATACACCATAACCTTGGACCGTTGCACCAATCCCAACCGCAATCGTAACTCTAAAACCATGTCGTGCTATGTTGGCATTTTCTTGTAGCGTTAAAGAATGATTGATTATCATATCAGCAACTTTTAATAAAGCCATGTAAATAACATTCACCAGATCATTGATGTGATTTTATATCACACGATTCGTGTGCAACTCACTGCAGAGCAATAAATAATATATGATAAATTTAATATCGAAGAAATCATTGAATATTATGTTCGAAGCTAAAATATAAAACTATATTAAAAACAAGTTTGTATGCTATAGCTCACTCAAGGACGTCGCCAAATGAGTTTAACTGGATATGTAGTTACGTTTAAATGTGTGTTTTTGTATATACGGTATAAGAATTCAGTTTAATACTAAACAGCAAAACGAAGACAAAAATTAAAAACGCTGTGACCTGTGTGTGCTAATCAAGTGTATACTCATCCACAAATTTTCGCCTGCATGTGCCGCTGTAGCATTTTCACACAGTTTCTCCAATCTACGGAGTATACTCTTTGTTGCTTTGTTTATATGTGCACTACATTTTTCGACTCCATTTTGCAGATGGACACGACTATTTCTACACAGATATACTGTCTAGACATCATGCGCTGCATACAAATATTAATATTATATTTTAAATTTATGATGATCCCAATGCGTCCCGTACTTGACCTCGTACTTGTGACTTTGCTTGAACTGCCTTGCACTGCGTTTGCTTTTAATTGGCTTGACTTCCCTAAATTTATCTCGGATTCCTTGGCAATTTTATACAAAGCGCTGTGAATTTACAATTAGTTAGTTACAACATACACACATACTAATATACCAAAAGGAGACAGGAGCTTCAGTTTTTTTAAAAGCTTCCCCGCCAAGTTTGTTTCCACTGTATTGTCGCACAAAACGGGATGTGCTAGCACAAAAATGGGTTCACCAGCTGCAGTCGAACAGCATTATAGCCACGTTCTGGTGTCTAACTGGCTTTCGTATGTAGTAAGAAGACAGTGGCAAGCTGTAAAAGCAGCAACAATAAAACAACTGAATAAAATGTATGCAGCGCAAAGGGGAGTTAGACAAATGCGTAAGTAAAATAAAGTATTTAGTACAGGATCATATGCAAGTGCAGTCATTATGGTCTGTAAGTGAGAAGCATCAATGAGTCTACTACTTTAAAAAGTGCGTTTTTCCCACAGACGTAGCAAATACAATGGACGTAGCAGTTTTTATTTAAATTTATGGAAGACCTAGTTGCGGTTCACGGCTATTATATACACAGTGGGCGAGTTTGAGTTCTATCAACTAAGGAGTTAAATCAAAATGACTTACTCAGAATTTGGTTTAAGAACATCTATCCCTAGAACTTTTTTATGACAAACTACAATAAATAACTGCTTGAAAACTCTTCGAAAGATTCTTCATATTATGCCAGCTATATTCAGATCCCACTATATCAGAAACTACTGCTTTGTTTATAATACGACTAAGGTAGCATTACTGTCGGAAAAAGCTGGTTATGTTTGTGCTGGCGCTGTATCTAATAATATCGATAGAGCTGCTCCTCGAGTTCCCAACTCACCTGCACATAACTTAAGTGTTGTTCAGGCTCGTCGGCACTCATTGTATAGGCATTCAGGTGTAACTCTACTCTACATATCACTTCCTAACTCGCGAGGTAGATGCTGCGATTAGACAGCACAGCATATTAGACTTAGACATCAGTTTGAGATCTCCACTTGTAGCTACAGCTTATGAAATAGCATACTTCAAAAAATAAGTTTTATTTCTTCTCAAGCTATTCTTCTCCGACACACACCAGCTTTGGACTCTTCAAAGTTGTACTTGGATTACTCTTCTGATCTCGCAAACGTAAATAATGTACCAATAAATGTATGATAAATACCATGATTATAAATATCGCAGCCTCTCTGCTTTTATTATGCTATCCATTTATTTCACAGATAATTGCTTACGCGGCATCTATCATATTACCTTTCAACATCAATCAAAAAAGTTTAAATTGACAAGCTCTTAGTTTTGGCATGAAAGAAGTTCATATAATCAAATACGAATTAACGAAATAATCTTTGTCGCTAGAGTTTAACATTGAGCCACATTTTTGCTGTCGCAAACGAATTTCGATATTCAAACAAAACGCTCATCAGAGCTTTACTACAAAAATCTTCATAAAAATAGTCATGCGAAAAATATCCATCGTAGTTACGGGAAAATATCATCTATCCATAGCGTTGGCTAACTATAATGTGAATTTTGAGCAAATACGAAAAAAGCGAACTGAAACAACTTTGAGAGAAGAAAAATTAAAGCAATCAAAACCGATAAAAATTATTCTAAAAAAATCATACAGAAGTAATATATGAATCCAACGCGATATATCAGTACACATGATGTACGCAAGATATGATGTATGTAGGTTATGTTTGTATGTATGTTAGTAACCACGTATTGGGGGAAAAAGCGACATAAAGCTTTATAAAGAGAATAAAAGAAACGCTTAATGAAAAGTTGGTTTACTGCTATGTAAAAGTGAATATGAAACGAAGAAAATATCAGCGATTCGGTAATAATTCGTGGTAAATCTGCTGAACTGTAGTGGTTGGTATGTGCTTTTTGAGTGTTGCCACAACCAACAATAAAGATATCCATGTTACGTGCTTCAAATGCACTCGTGCATTTATATATATGTGTGGATGAATTTATTTTAGCAATATCGTAGGTGTTGAAGATGAACTAAATAAAAACTATACTGAGTGTGGTCTCTGTGATAAGGTGATGAAAAAAATCTTACATTCGTGGTTTAGCTAGTGAACTTACTTAATGAAAATGATGCTTCTAAAAGTGCACGTGACCAAATTTGCTGCACACAAAAATAGTAAAGCATTTTTTCATAGTTCGAAAATAATTCTAGGGTTATCCTGAATTGCTAAAATTACGTGTCCTTTCGTTGACTGCTGAGTAATATTGAAAAGCTCCTTAACTATTTTAATGAATATTGACATAATAAAGTTAGCGCTTTTGGTAATCTTGACATGTGTGAATTTTAATGTTCGCTATTGGGCTTAGATTGGTTTGCTTTTGTGAAGCTGTTATCCTAGGCATTTCATTCTCATATCACAATAAGCTCAAAATATGTCATTGTATAAGAATGGATTATAACCATATCTCAATCACATCACAATCAAGTCACACCGTTGCTGTAACTATATGATAACGAGCATGCGTATATAGTTACATAATATTAGAGTTAAGACAAACATATCATTCTCTACCATGTACTGCAAATTGCGAAATCCTCTTAAAGGTGGAAAATAAACTGGTTTTATAGCGGAGTTTACGATATAATTTGATACAATGTCATCATATGATAAACACATTACACGAAAACGCTACGATGGTGGTTAACTTTATTTGGTAGGTTGGCAAGTATCTAATAATTCGTGTATGCAATACGTCCGTATGGAAAACAAAACCAACATTTTTTGGAAGATCACATCATTGCGTTATGATCATATGACATCATGACCATATTTTGACTTTACATCATAATCGCGTTGTGATCATATGATATCATGATCATATTATAACAAGATACTATAATCGTAGCGAAATTTTAGCTGTGGCTTTATTGTATTGGGTTAACGCTTCCACGTGGCGAAAGTCTGATAACCTCAGTTACCGTTCGAGCCGTTGTACTAAAATTGGTTAATTTGTGGTTGTTAAATTCGAAAGTGTTTTTCTCAATATGTATATTTTCCAATATTGTATTAGAAAATTACATATGCAACGGAAAAATGTAACCGAAAGAGTAACCGTATCGACAACCGTAACTGTAAGAGAAGACGTAACCGAAAGAATAACCGTAACCATAAGAGCAACAGTTAACGCTAGGACTAACCCTTAATGGTAATCGTTACTGTAGCCGTAAAGCGTTACCTTAATTGTTACCATAGCTGTTGCCTTTAGCGTTAACTTAACCATTATCTTAGGTTTATATTGGAACGATTTTCCGTCATCCCTTGTCAAATTTGGTTTTGAGACAAACTGGTTTCGGCGTGTGCCATCATCAGTGTCGATTTTCGTTCTCGACACTGATGATGGAATAACACCGAAACCGGTTTGTCTCAAAAACCAAATTTGACAAGGGATAACGGAAAATCCTTCCAATATACATCATTTATCCACCCTGTCGGAAAATCAACAAAACAAGATAAAGTCATTATCTTAGAATTTACCTTAACTGTAACCATAAACTATCACAATAAAGTAGTCGTGATAGTTCCATACACGTATCCGCAACAGTAACCCATAGCCGTAACCGTAACCAAAAAGGTACCCATAACCGGGAACACTTGCGCAACCGTAACCCACAACCGTAACAGTAAACCATTACTGTATACGCTATAGTAACTGCTCCGTTATAGTGAACCTAGCTGTAATTATAATTATAACCATAACCTTGACCGTTGCAACCATAATCCCAACAGCAATCGTAACTCTAAACCATTCGTTCTATTGTTGGCTTTTTCTGTGGTTAAAATGAATTGATTGATTGATCATCAATCAGCAACTTTTAATAAAGCCATGTAAATAACATTCAACCAGATCATTTGATGTGATTTTATATCACACGATTCGTGGTCAAATCACTGCAGAGCAAATAAAATAATATATGATAAATTTAATATCTTAAGAATCATTTAATATTATTTTCGAAGCTAAAATATAAAACTATATTTAAAAACAAGGTTTGTTATGCTAATAGCTCACTCAAGGAAACGTCGCCAAATGAGTTTAACTGGGATATGTAGTTACGTTTAAATGTGTTTTTTGTATATATGTGTATAAGAATTCAGTTTTAATACTAAACAGCCAAAAGAAGACAAAAATTAAAAACGCTGTGACCTGTGTGTGCTATTCAATTGTATCTCATTCCAAATTTTCGCCTGCATGTGCCTCTGTAGCATTTTCACACATTTCTCCAATCTAAGGAGTATACTCTTTTTTGCTTTTTTATATGTGCACTACATTTTTCACCCAATTTTGCAGATGACACAATATTTCTACACAGATATACTGTCTAGACATCATGCGCTGCATACAAAATATTAATATTTATTTTTAAATTTATGATGATCCCAATGCGTCACGTACTTGACCCTCGTACTTGTGACTTTGCCTTGAACTGCCTTGACTGCGTTTGCTTTAATTGCCTTGACTTCCCCTAAATTTACTCGGATTTCCTGTGGCATTTTTATACAAAAGCGCTGTGAATTTTACAATTAGTTAGTTACACATACACACATACTAATATACAAAAGGAGATAGGGAGCTTCAGTTTTTTTAAAGCTCCCCCCCAAGTTTTGTTTCCACTTTTTTTTTGTATTGTCGCACAAAACGGGAATGTGCTAGCACAAAAATGGGGTTCACCAGCTGCAGTCGAATGTATTATAGCCACTTCTGGTGTCTAACTGGCTTTTGTATGTAGAAGAAGACAGTGGCAACTGTAAAAGCAGCAACAATAAAAACAACTTGAATAAAATGTATGCAGCGCAAAAAGGGGAGTTAAGTGCGGTAAAGTAAAATAAAGTATTTAGTACAGGATCATATGCAAGTGCAGTCATTATTGTCTGTAAGTGAGAAGCATCAATGACTACGTTAAAATGTGCGTTTTTTCCCACAGACGTAGCAAATACAATGAAAAAAGTAGCAGTTTTTTAAATTTATGGAAGACCTAGTTGCGGTTCAACGGCTAATTATATACACAGTGGGGAGTTTGAGTTCCATATCAACTACGGAGTTAAATCAAAACGACTTAACTCAGAATTTGGTTTAAGAACAATCTATCCCAGAACTTTTTATACAAACTCCAAATAAATAACTGCTTAAACTCTTCGAAAGTTGATATAATTAAATTCAAATTAAATTAAGTTTGCTTAAAATAATAAAAAAATTATTTTAAAATTACTCGAAATCGATTTTTTCCCGATATAATATATTTCATATGTCTTGAAAAATTCACATATAAATCACTGATGAACCAAAATAATCGGCATAAACAAATAGCCGATACAATCCGTAGAAGTTGGAAAACTATATTGAAACAGTAGATAAAAATTCATAAAACATAAAAAATAAACAATAAATAATCGTTAGGTAGCGATCGGAAGCAAAAAAATCACACCACATCACATGAAAACTAGTATGAGCCAGTTATCGATATGTATCAATGGAAATAGATGAAATGTGATAGAATTTGGGAAAAATTCGGAAAAATGCAAAAAAAGAATGATTCCGTGCTCGAATTTGAAAAATCGATGGAACTTGGTAAACAAAATAAAACCAGGTATTTGTAATGTTGTAGCTTTTGTTGTTGTTTTATCGATAAAAGCACTGCCCAAAGGTTTTGAGGAGTGTTATCGATGTTTATGGTCCTTTGCCAGAAATATACTCGGTATGTTCTGGTAACAAGCACCATTTAGGTACAATTCCAAACATTTAATGTGACCACATTGAACCTTCTTCGACTTTGATAAAAATCGATAACCGCGACAAAAATTATGACGAAAATAAGAGCCGGTAAAAATGAGTAAAATGAACTAGAATCAAATTTTAGTTTTTTCAATGTTATAATCGATAAGCTAGTAAATTCAACCACAAATTGAATTGTAACTCTACAAAAATCGATAAAATTCAAAAACCCGATTATTTTCGATACTAATTTCAAACACAGAAAAAAAATCGGCAAAAGGGAGTAAAAAGAATAAAAATCGATAAAAACTAAAAGTTTGTCATATTCGATAAAATTACACAAATCCTTTTGATCTCGATACAACCTAAAACTACTCAAAACGACTTCAATTGCTGAAAATTTAAAAACACTAAAAATAAAATCCAAATTTATGTCAGATAAAACTCTTCATTAGGTAGAATAAAACTGTAAAATATTCGATAAGACAAACCAAAACTTCAAATTAGAAATAATAAAAAAAATCGAATAATTCCCAGATAAACGGAAAAAGTTAGAAAAACTGCACTCAATTCAAACTGGCGTAAGGCGTCAAATATCGATAAATTGCTAATAATTGCTAAATAGAAAAAAATGACAATCTTTCTATGCCAACTGATGAAAATTGGCAAATATCGATAAACTTATAATTATTGCCAAATGGAAAAAAATCGAAAAACTGTCGACTGCAACTGGCGGAAATGGCAAATATCGATAAACTGATAGTAATTGCTAAATAGAAAAAATTTCGAAAAACTTTCGACGCAAACTGGCGAAAAAATTTTCTGCGCGAACTGCCGGGAATCGGCAGATATCGATAAATTGATAATTATTGCTAAATAAAAAAAAATCGAAAAATCTTCGACGCAAACTGACGGAAACCGCCAAATATTAACAAATTTATAAAAATTGCTAAATAGAAAACAAAAAATCGATAAAATTTCGGAAATATCGATAAAATTAAAAAATCTAACAAAAAAGTTTAACATAGAACAAAATTTATGAAACATTTAATAAAATAAATTTTTTATTATTTATTTATTATATTTAAAAAAAAGTTCCTGGACTTATAGCAGTCGCCCAGCAAAATGGATGAAAAATCGACAACATTTCATATTATAACACCCTCCGTCATCACATGTCAAATTGGGTTTGGAGGAAACCTGTTGCGCTGCTGTGCCATCATCATTGCCATATTTAGTTCGCAAAACAAAATGGACTGAAATACCTTGAACCTCTCGTTGTAAGATTAAGTGATCACATGTTGGGACAAAAGCCGTGATTTTTCTGAAATTGTTTAGGTCTATGGGTTAGCTTTTAAGTTATAGAAGTTACGATTCCATAGCAGTTTTTAGAAAACAGGAAAACTCAATCTTACTTTTATTTTTAAGTCAATAGGAAAGATAAGACCGTCGAAAGAGAGTGGACAGGCAAGCATTTCTAAATCGACTGATAATATCATACTTTTACCATCTTGGAGGGCCTCAGACATATAGAGAAAGCGAACATGCTATTGGGTATATGTGTACATAAAATTGCTCAGCCGTGCTGTGAACAGTTATAATTACAATAGAAACTCATACAACCAATATACTTAGACTTGAATAAATTCGCTTAAAAAATAAATGTAAGGCGCGATAACCTTCGAAGAGATCTAAGGCCGAGCTTCTCTTCCAATTTGCGTCGTGCTCCTATTTCTTTTTTCCTACAAATTGGCGGGATGGGAGCTACTTGTTTTATGCCGACTCTGAATGGCATCTGCAATACAGATGAGTTTTCACTGAGAGCTTCTCATGTCAGAAATACACTCGGAGTGCTTTGCCAAACACTGCCGAGGGGCGACCCCGCTTAGAAAAATTTTCTTCTAATTGAAAACCTTATTTCTAAAATTTTGGTGTTGCTTTGCCCGGGGTGTGAACCCAGGGCATACGGTGTGGTAGGCGGAGCACGCTACCATCACACCACGGTGGCCGCTTAGCACAGTAAAAAATGCACATAGAATCAGGTGTGAAAAGGTGTGTTGCTGCAAAATGACATAGGGGCGCAAATGAACTGTCAAATGAACGACGTATGAAACTCTTCTTGAGTGTCTTTCGTATGGTTTTCACTGCTTTGTGGTGAATGGTATGTAGAGTGTTGTAAATTGAGTGTGGTACAACCACTTGTCAGTGTTAGACTAAGATATTGCTGAGGTAGCACACACTTCTACTTACATACATATATGAAAATTTGCACCCCAAAGACATACTCATACGATAAATTACTTTGCTTCTCTACACAAATGTATTTTTATACTCAGTTGAGCAGAGCTCACAGAGTATATTAACTTTGATTGGATAACGGTTGGTTGTACAGGTATAAAGGAATCGAGAGATATATATATTTCCATATATCAAAATCATCAGTATCGGAAAAAAAAATTGATTGAGCCATGTCCGTCCGTCCGTCCGTCTGTCCGTTAACACGATAGCTTGAGTAAATTTTGAGGTATCTTGATTAAACTTGGTATGTGTATTCCTGGGCACTCATCTCAGATCGCTATTTAAAATGAACGATATCGGACTATCACACCCACTTTTTTGATATCGAAAATTTCGAAAAACCGAAAAAGTGCGATAATTCATTACCAAAGACGGATAAAGCGATGAAACTTGGTAGGTGAGTTGAACTTATGACGCAGAATAGAAAATTAGTAACATTTTGGACAATGGGCGTGGCACCGCCCACTTTTAAAAGAACGTAATTTAAAAGTTTTGCAAGCTGTAATTTGGCAGTCATTGAAGATATCATGATGAAATTTTGGCAGGAACGTTACTCCTATTACTATATGTATGCTTAATAAATATTAGCAAAATCGGAGAACGACCCCGCCCAATTAAAAATAAGTCAAATTTTAACAAAAAATTTAATATCTTTACAGTATATAAGTAAATTATGTCAACATTCGACTCCAGTAATGATATGGTGCAACGAAATACAAAAATAAAAGAAAATTTCAAAATTGGTGTGGCTCCGCCCTTTTTCATTTAATTTGTCTAGGATACTTTCAATGCCATAAGTCGGACAAAAATTTACCAATCCTTGTGAAATTTGGAAAGGGCTTACATTCTAGGACTATACTGTTTTCTGTGAAAAGGGCTGAATCGGTTGAAGCCACGCCCAGTTTTTATACACAGTCGACCGTCTTTCCTTCCGCTCGGCCGTTAACACGATAAAAAATAAATAAATGTAAGGCGCGATAACCTCCGAAGAGATTTTAGGCCGAGCTTCTCTTCCAATTTGCCGTCGTGCTCCTCTTGATTTTCCCTACAAATTGGCCGACGGGACGACCTACATGTTTTTTTGTCGACTCCGAACGGCATCTGCACGACAGATGAGTTTTCACTGAGAGCTTTTCATGGCAGAAATACACTCGGAGCGCTTGCCAAACACTGCCGAGGGCGACCCCGCTTAGAAAAATTTTCTTCTAATTGAAAAACCTTATTTCTACAATTTTGATGTTGCTTTGCCCGGGGTGTGAACCCAGGGCATACGGTGTGGTAGGTGGAGCATGCTACCATCACACCACGGTGGCCGTTAACACCATAACTTGAGCAAAAATTGATAAATCTTTACTAAACTCAGTTCACGTACTTATCTGAGAGCTCACTTTGTATTGGTGTAAAAAATGGCTGAATCCGACTATGACCACGCCCACTTTTTCGATGTCGAAAGTTTTTTGATTTGATACCAATATCGTACAAACAAATTCTAGATTCAGCCCTGGTCCACCTTTATGGCGATATCCCTAAATGGCGTCCACCTGTAGAACTATGGCCCATTCTCTTTTAAAATACTCTTTATACCTTCCATTTGACATACAAACACCTTCCAGGGTTACACTAGGTTCATTTTCCTACATGGTGATTTTCCCTTATTTTGTCTCCATAGCTCTCAGCTGAGTATGTAATGTTCGGTTACATCCGAATTTAGCCTTCCTTACTTGTTTTAGTAAAGTTTACTTGAACAAAACAGAAGCGGAAATATGAAATCTAAAGCAGACAGACACTAGTTTATTGTAAGCAATACATCAGCTAGTCATCTGCGTCCCTAAGTTTAGCGCGCGATCTCAGCACTGAAAGTATAAATTACATTAGCAACAATAATGATTGCCTGGCTTTTGTATGATGCACACAAACAAAAAAGGGAGTCGCACAAAAGGGTTATAATAATATTGTTATAAGTGAAAAAATAAAAAAAAGTTGACAACCCGCAGACGGTTGACACTTAAGTATAACCCTTTCAAATACTTACATACATCGCCTTACACAAAGGCAGGAGCATGACCCAACCAAAATAAGCAGTCTTGATTGACTAAACAACAACAAAACAAAAAAGAGGGTGTGTATTTTCTTCTGTTGTGCATGACTTGGTGTGTGGTTTTAAGATGAATGAGTAGCAAGATGATTTTTCCAATGATTAATAAGGGTAATTTGTTAATATTGTAATTTTATGTAAAGTGGATCATAATTTTGTCACTTTCCTTTTTGAGGTTGTTGAAATTTGTTTTGAATTAAGTGTGAAGTTGAAAAAGGTATTAAGAAACTAAATTTTCTTGCTAATTTCTATTTCAGTAGCTGACTAGCAGCTAGCCAGCGCCGTATTTTTCCTTGTATGCGGATGCTTGAACAGATCGACTTCTTCGTGAAGTAGGGATGATCCTACCGATCAGTAGGTAGGCGTTAGGTTGCTGAAATGTTTTTAAACAACCATAGTTTTATCAGTATATTTTCGAGAGCCAGGAGGAACCAATCTGTCTTTTTTAAATGCTTGAATTATTTCACAAGCTTCAACCCGCTGCCTTATAACAGCAATATATTAAGCCGCACGGTAACATTTCATCTTGAGCAGTGCGCTATTACAACATCAAATATCTTAAATAAGTGAGCTTTGTAAAAACGGCCGCAAAGATGTCGACACAAGAAAAAATGTGATTTTAACCCAGCATTCGTTTAGCAGGTGTGAGGCCCACCTGACCAGAAGCAGAGATTAAGCGGCCAGCGATATCCCAAAGTCTCCTCTAGCAGACATTTTCAGTTTGCAGCGCCTGCGCAGCCAGCTATCGACGATACCTTAATGTGTTGGCACCCAGATAGTTCGTCTCACTTCACTCCATCCCCCGGCGCAAAGTTATTTTTTTAATTTTTATTATTTATTATTTTTGGTATCGTGGAAAGAGGAAATGCTTTATGCACTGACCGGGATATTTTAGCCTCACTGCGAGACTCTGAGTGCAACACTCCCTTCTTCCATGAAGGGCTACCCACTAAAACCTAACCCCCCCCATAGCCCGCGCAAATCCCCTTACCTGGGACGGCGTTTAGCATTACTTCGGGTACGGGTATGCGCTATGTGAGTTCCATGACTGCTCTCACGCTAATGGGCTAGGGATACGTTTTCTTGTTTACTCATAAGTATATGCCTCACGTACGTGCTGACCATATTTAATCTGTCTCTTCGGGGATAGGTCGCCAATTATCTCTGCTACCCTCCTTCGTTGATCGGAGAAGTTCCCGCATTCAAAGAAGGTGTGACGTACATCGTATATTTTCCCACAGTACAGGCAGCTCCGGTTATAAACCTTGCTCAACTTGTGCATATATTTGCGGAAGTAACCGTGTCCGGTTAGAACCTGTGTCAGGTAAAAGTCTACCTCTCCGTGTGGTCGCTTCAGCCATGGATTCACTTATGGGATTAGTTCCCTAGTCCACTTTCCTACGATGCTGTTGCTCCACTGTTCTTGTCAGCGTCGAATCGATTCTTCTCGTGCCTGCATGGCAACAGCAGTTCTACTCGCTTGTGATCCGTTGTCGTATTCTTTGCTCAGCGAGATGATATATCGGTATGGTTCCTGCAAGGATCAGGCCAGCTTCAGTCGAAACCGTGCGGTATTTCATTGCGTTCACCCAAATTTCTGTACCGTATAAGAGTGTAAAATCCGAGGCTGATGCAAGCAGATTCCTTGTACATGGTCTTGGACCACTTGTGTTTGCCGGCGCAAAGTATTATGTTCTGCAAGGGATGAGGTGAACTCGGTCAGAATGTTGTGCCCGTGAATGCCCGTAACTCACAAGCATGAATGCCCCGAAACCGCCTTCCGTCATTTTGAGCTTGGATTAAGTGTTTGGCGCTTTCCACGTAACCAGAACGCCATAGAAGAGAATCAGGTTGACCACCATATCGCACAGCCCAAGTGGCGCACTTACAGAAAAGTCTCTGCGTTTTCCAAAAGCCCATCGACAGCAGTACAAGTATCCGAAGTCTTCTTAGCACTATACTTCGCATTAAGCTTCATGACTGCTCGTTGTCAATAATAACTTATTGCAAAGTATTTAACCCTCTCAAACACCACCAATTCTAAGTTCAAGAATCTTTTACCTCTATTTAACAAAAAGACAAGCGCTATTTCGTTAGGGTTCGCATGACTCTGACCACTTGGTGTTGACACCTAGGTTACTTTGTAAAAAAAACTTCAGTGTATTCAACACTTTACACTTGACTATAATCAGACATCGGCATAGCCAATCACTTGGCGGCCCTACCCTAAATGTCATGAAAAAAGTCGTTCGTTGTCACGCCCCTGAAGAGAGGAGAAAGAAGACCTGCTACAGGCAAACGAAGAGAAGATATGCGTCTAGCGTCGACTGATGCAAATGTAATGCCTTGCAGCGGACCATTTGCGATTCGAAATGCAGGCATAAAGTACAAAAACCCTATTTGTTCTATACCAATCTCAGCACGTCTCCAGATCTAGCTCCATTACTTGGCACATGATAACTAGAATAAGAAGAATAACTTCGTCCTGTATCTCTAAAAAAATATGCTCTAGGAGAAACTATAAAATGGATTTTGTCGAAGGAGTAGGTAGCGCTTAGTCAATGCAGGGACAGGCAGAGGTCCCACAAACCACCCTTGAATAAAAACTCAATAGCTTAGTAAACGATGAAAAGAGTAGCCTGACAGTAGAGGCGACCCCAGAAAGTGGTAAAAACGGGGTTTATCGGAAAGAAACTACCTGAGTTGTGGTATGTGGTTGAACAACGGGCCGACCAATAGTTGTAGTAGCAACGAGATACGGCAACTGACTAGTTGTAATGGCTGTCTGCCAATGGTCTTAGCAATAAGTAGGAATATCAAAGAGACAGCAGCTGATCGGCGGTAAGATAGCGAGTGGCAAAAGCGTATTACTACTACGAAAAGTGGCTGCAATGAGACGACGTATTGCATAGCAGATGCTGAGCAGAAAGGGAATGTCGAAGATGAAGAAGGGACTGTGCGTGTTTACTTACTGTTACTTTGTCGGTAGGTATGTATATATGCCGTTGCGTAGATAGGTGCCGAGAATACTAATTAGGATACAAATCTTTGCCTCGCTAACAGCAAGATAACGCCTACACGCACTACCACTCTCACCAGCCAATAACAGCACCAAGCGTGTAGAAACTGTTATGTTGAGTTTTCGACCCCTTTCTACATCCGAAGATTTACTAATATTATACTATTCACTTATATAGAGAGGCTTATAAGATATTAGAGAAACATGTAACTAGCTCTGCCTTTTTGCAATGAAATTGACTGTTGGTGGTCAACTGTTATTTGATCACTTATCGCTGCCTGTTACTCAACTGGCTGCGATTTTTTGCTGTGCTGGTTTATTGTAGTATGAATTCAGGCGCATGAGAAATTACAGGCTTGCACAACCCTACCTTTACTTCACCGCGAGCATTTTTTGATAAATATAATGCCAACACAAATATATGATATTTAAGGGAAATATCAAGTGGGAATGCATTACTAAGAATAGATTTCCAGCGCTCGTTACAACCCATTCAAAGGTATGTGTGCTCGGTCATGAGCATGTACAAAATCTGCCAAAATCAAAATATCAATTTTGCTTTCTTGAAGTAGGCAACGATAGCATATTAAATATTCTGCATTGATACGAAATTTGAAGAAAAACTCTATTTCTGACAAGTCCAATAAAATACAACACAAGAACTACATTGAATCGAAAACACAAAATAAAACGTTTTGAGAAGGTATTGCATATTTCAAGGCGTATTTTTGTATCTACTTTCTATCACAAAAGCGTTGACAGCTGACAGTTATCTCTCCCAATCTCCCAACAAATTTTTATGCACATACCTAAAACTACAGTCAACTTCCGGCGGCATTGATGTCAACGCTGATGTGATGTGACAAATAAATGGAAATTTTTCGCTTCTAACCGTCACACTGAAATAATGCAGACTCAAGTGACACTTTGAAGAGTAATTCGTAGTTAAGATATTTATTTATAGCTTTTCCCGTAAATTTGTTATAAGTTTTTTCCGTTGTACCTGAAATGCGAACTACATTTATTTTTGTGTTCATTACAAAATTCCGAGTAGGCAATGCCATGGTGCAGCTGTCACTTTTCATTTACAAGCGACCCAACAACTCAATGAATTTCCAAGGAATTGCACACTTTATTTGTGCTCGAATAAAATGGCACTCTAGTACTTAGAAACCAGAAGAGCATAATGATCAGATTTCTGTGGATAAGGAAAAATAAAACAATGTCTATTTGAAGAATTTTAAAAGGACATTTCCATAGAAAAGAACTTTCCACCAATTTGGTATCATTGTAAAAAAGTATACCCTTAAAGTATTGAGACAACAAAAATATGCTCTAGGTTGGGTTAAGTTGAGTGGTCGCAACCCTAGTAGGTAAGACGCACTTGGACAAATAAGCCTCCATTTTGGTACGGTATAACTATGAAGTAAATATTCAGAGAGTCGTGGCCGTAAGTCGGCATCGAAATACTGTTGGCTTACTGTTTCAAAGCTTGGTGTAAATTGTTAGGAACTGTTAAGTATGCTTGAATTGAATATCTGAAATAGCCTTGTGCTCATGTCACGAAGTCTGATCAGTGACCGAGCCGCATTTTGACCATGACATTCAATGACGAGGTAGGCAGTACAAATTAAACGAAACCTTCTAAACCTATGCTCCAACTTGGCCCTAAAGTCAGGTTTCCTGTACAACGTAATCTCTTGATACTACGGCTTTACAGAAAGTACTACTAGTTTCCTTTTACCGGCCTTAGTTGCCAGTCCCCATGACTCATCCCACCGCGGTTGCGTAGCTTAACCCTTTCAATTGGTTCTCAGTGCAAGTTATGATTCATCTAACCAAATTGTCAACCTCATCTTTCCGTGACGAATCCTGTTTATTTTCCAGAGAGGCCCTGGTTAACTGAAATATTTTACAGGAGCAGGTCGTTTTAAGACCTAGGACTTTAACGTGTTCGTAACAAAACTTTTCCGAGATCAAAAGTCTAGTTGTTTTGCGCAACGAACCGGATCAAGAAAATACCATCAATAATATACCAAAATAACCGGTGCGCCCCTTGATCCTTACCTGAAGAAGAAGAAGGCGCAGCCCATCTAGTCAGCATATTCAGATAAGCTCGCTGGCGCAGGATATCTCGAAATGCAACAACTCGGCAGAAACTGCTTTCTAACTCCCACCAATAGCTCGCTTTCTGCCAAAATCTAGAGTGGAAGAGATAGAATACCCTCTGCGACTTGCTTCTGCACACATTTCTCTCGATTGTGGTCCCCCTTCTCTCTAATGTGACAGTGCTGTCGCACAGAGGTTTTTCAGTGAATTCAAACAGAGCCCCTCGACCCCTAAGTCGACCAGACCATTTTCGATGGTCGCAAGCAGAACATTGTTAAACGTTTCTTCGATGTCAACAAAAGCACCAAGGACAAATCTTTGTGCTCGGGGGTCTCCTCCGTGTACTCTTAAATGGAATGGAGAGATGGTTCTGTTGCCTCACAATAGGCCCGCTTTGATGTCGAGGGAATCTTGTTCTACCACAATATACTCCTCCTACATTTATTTACATAAATATAGCTCCTTGTCTACAACAAGAGTAAATAAAGACTCACCCTCTTTATGGTATTCGAGCTGCCGCAGATGGTACGCGTTGGCGTCAATGACCCAACAGACTTCTTGCTTCCAGAAATCATTCCATGGATACTACTCAGCAGCGTCTTTTGGATAAGGATTATATACACTCTGCCTTATTTTAGATATAGCGACAGATAGGCGGAAGTCGCGTTAGTATTCTGAAGAACGATCTGATGTATATCAACGATCGTGGGCCGAATCACTATCCTAAGCTAAAAGCTTATTTTTTGTTCTATCACACATGCGGTAACCTCTGCCGACCGACACCTCCTTACCCGCTTCTGGGGGTTTCTGGGGGAGAGGTGATATCCCCCTTAAACAGGCGTGGTGCACTTTAAGGTCCATTCACTCGAGACAATTCCCTTCATATCAGATATTGATTGGATGAACTCTGCACTCAACAGAATATGCACCCGCTGACGTGAACGAACGCCTTTTATATATCCTGTGGACCTTGCAGTTACTTGTCGAAAGGTCTGAGTTGCTGTACCGCAAATTCTATAATCTTCTCAGGATGGGCATCTGCCAGGTGGCCACACGCGAGTCCTCGCTTCAAGGGGAACACCCTCCGATCCTTTGCCTCGAGTCTAGTCCCGCTCCAAATCTTCCCAACCAGAGAAATCACTCTCCTAAACATACTTACCGACCGCTTGTCAACACGAGTAACCAATTGGAAGTTCTAGTACCATCGTAGTAACAAGAATACAGAGATTATATTAGATCTTGTTTTCCTTTCCACCCCAGGCAGCAACAATTCTCTAGTCTTCTTTGGCAGTCAGGATCCGGCAGGTGGTCACGGTATAAAGAGAAGCACGCTTCGGTCCACCGCCTCAAGTCTAACCCCGCTCAAAACCTCGCCGACCTGAGAAACTACTCTAACCAACCTGAAACCATAGTACCACCGTAGTAACAAAAGTACTGTTACTATAATAGGTTTCGCTTGCCAAGTTGACATTTTCCATTGCAAGCAGTAACAATTCTATAATCTTTTCTGGCTGTGAGGGTGCGACAGGCGGCCACACTCGACCCCTCGGTGGGTTGGAAAGCACCCTTCGGTACACCGCCTCGAGTCTAGCCCCGCTCAAACATCCCAAACCAGAGATATTATTCTCTTAAAAATACCGACCGACCGCTCATCAGCACAAGTAACCAACCTGAAGCCATAGTGCCACCGTAGTAATCAAAATACTGAGAATATAATAGGTCTTCGTTGCTAAGTTCACACCTTCTACTCCAGGCAGCAGCACTAAAAATGTTTCACAGCATAAAACTGCTCTCCTCACACTTCAAACAATACAAGAATTTTCTTTTTATATCTAACTTCAAAGCTACATTCTTTTGACTCTTCACAATAGCAGGCACTGCTGCCACAATTCTCCTTAGTGACTCGTCCGGCTTCCCAATATCAACAGTGTGCATTAGAGGTCAAGTGTCCCTTTGATATCCACTATTTTCTAATTTAAAAGTTAATATAAAAATATTGCTACAATATAAAGGTAAAATCGCTTAAGTCAACTAAAGTACCAGCTCTTCGCTATTGTTTCTTTTTTTTTGCTGCGCGCCTCCACTTTTTCTGCATAATTTCAATTATATAATATTATTAAGGCTACTACGACTACTCTTTAATTTACGAAGCTAATTTTAGACGGTCTTCGCTCTAAGTACACAGATATATAATACATACACACATACATATATACAAACTAACTTATGTACATCCATATAATTCCATTGCACTAAAATCTCGTCATTGTCAACATCGATAAGTAGACACTTTCAGTTTGTATTCACACACACACATAC
This sequence comes from Eurosta solidaginis, assembly GCA_029619165.1. Lineage (NCBI taxonomy): Eukaryota > Metazoa > Arthropoda > Insecta > Diptera > Tephritidae > Eurosta > Eurosta solidaginis. The sequence goes on along the minus strand of JARSSU010032032.1, from coordinate 11,443 downwards.
ACACACACCCTATTACACATACATACAAAACTGCTTTTATTTAAAATATATATCTCTCTGTAAAAATCCTACTTTTTGTAATCGACAACTGCTCAATGTCAACAACAGCTTAAAAATAATTGCGAACAACAATAACAAGCACAAAAACAAGAAGTAGAATAACAACATAAATAACAATATTAGAAATAATGAATGAAATGGCGCACTCAAGCAATTACTTAGGGACGAAAATAGCGCGCAAAATGTGAAAATAAGCACTTGAAGAACTTTTGTATAAAACAATTAAAACGAGCACAAAATATTTATATAGTGGACATAAGATTGTAAAGGTTGTTGCTGCCTTTATAAGTATATTAAAAAGATAATCTTATAAGCACCGTTGTTGCGAAGATTGTATGTATACTGAAATTAAAGGCTTTTACATTTCTTTCAATTTGAAAAACTTTTTACGAAGCCTAAATACTGAGTACTACTTCGTAAGCGTAGGTAATAAATTAAGCGTAATTGTAATCATAAACGTAACTGTAACCTTATCGTATTCGTAGACGTTATCATAATCATTAAATTAACCGTGACCATAACTGTAACCGTAACCGCAACCGTAACCGTAACAATTACATAAATAATGACCATAACCGTAACTGTAATATTGACTTAAGCAATAAGCATAACCTAATTATAGGCGTGACCGTAATAATTACTGTAAGCGTAACTCTAGCATAGTTCGTAACATTTACCGTAACCTAGTTTTAGCCACAATCGTACCGCTTACCAAAACCTCAAAGGTAAATGTAACAGCAGCTTTTATCATAACCGTAAACTGGCGTGATTACCATAAGCGTAACTTGCTGTAACCATAACTGCATCCTCAAAATGTTACATAGTAGGCATACCCCTAATCGCTAATATAGCTATTACCCTCATAATAACAGTATCACACCGGTAATCGGAGCAGCTAACGTAACAGTAAAAGTTAAAGCAACCAAAGCCGTGACAAATTCAAACCTATGCTATAATCGTTGCCCCGAGATGTAATTAAACCCGTACTTTTTACTTCAAATATAACTGTTTATATTCTCCTTCTTCCTCTTGTAGCTAACATGAAACTCCCCGAAAGTTTTGGGGATTTTTAACGATGATGAGAATTAGCTGCTTGCAGATACCGTACATTCCGACCATTTCGTAAATGATTTGATATGACTACGTTGAACCTTAGGTCATCCAATTCCCTCTTTCCATGAGCGAGCTAGGGGAGGCAGGGAGGTGCAGTTGACAATTGAGTTGGATAAGCATTACACTTATAATCCCTTGAAAGCGCTTAGCAACACAAGTCCTTGAATTTCAACTATAATCAAGAGTCTCCGTTCTGATTCCATCTACCATATCATTGAGTTTTCGTTTTAGAAAATCTCTCCACTTCTTACACTCTTGAGCTCTCGAAGTTTGTATAAGAAGATGTTTTTCCGGATCATAAGTTCGTATTTTCCATACCCCTTAAATTCTTCGCTTGCCGGCAAGCGTCTATGCATATTCTTAGCTTCATTGCATCTGTGCTAAACGTTACGCGCCTTTAGAAGTTTCAGGGTTGAAATATCCTTGTCTGCCATACAGAGTGCCAATCAACGTCATACGTCCTCATAGGTAATCTCTATGCCTGACAGCCTTATGTTGGATCTATGTGTTTGTAGTGAACCCTCGCAACTAACTTACATACGGATGTTATCGTTTTCTGACATCAGAAGATGTCTTAGCTATTACCGACACTTTGGTAATACCTTTTAGTATTCATTTTGTATATCCATATTCCCACCTTAAGTACATAAAGCATGTCCTAAACAAACTTTTTAAGCTTCATTGCAAAACGAATTGCAAATATCTAAGACTCCCTTCTTCCTTTGAACGCCTACACACTTAAACCTAAAAGCACACGTTGAGTTAAATTTTCCGCATCTGGCACCTCATATAGCATTATATTTAGTACAAAAGCATTTACCTGAGCTCCATGGCCACGCTTAAGCTAGTAGAAAAGGTTACCATTTTCTTGTTTTGAATTTTTAGAGTCCTCTGCGTGGGACTTATGCTATATTTGTTCCGTGTTTACGGTTTTCATTATACAAATATATTGATGTGAAACTTCCTGCACATGGCTTTAAGTACCCGATGTCTGCCATCTTGCTGATATCGATCACTAGGTAAATACCATGATGAAATTGCGCATAATGGTGAGGCGACATAAAGTCAACTGCCATAACGCCAATTGACCTTATTTTCATCCCTTCGTAAATATTTGGTTATGGCTTTTTTCCAAAATGGTTATAGGACCAAATCGAAGTGTTCTAAATGGCCATTTAATCAAATTAACCAATTGACCTTATTTCCACCGCTTCGTAAATGTATGGTTATGGATTTTTTCCCAAAATGGTCATAGAGTCAAATCAAAGTATTCCAAATAGCCATTTAATAAAATTAAAAGAGATCAACAGAAAGTCAGTTGACCGTATGGCCATTTAAAGTGCTAATAAAGTCAATTGGTTATATGATTTTTAAATTTGAAATGGTCATAAGGTCAGTGTAGTTCAAATATGATCTTCAACGCGGTTATTGTTTACGATATAACAATTGACGTTCTCTGAGGTACCTATATCTGAAAGATTTTTGTTCAATTTCATTTCGAAGAATGTAAGGACGTGCATCCAGCCGAAGAAATTTCCGTTCTTACCAATTTTTTTGCATCGGATTGGCACTTTCGATCCTTTTATTATACTCAGCTGAGCAGAGCTCACATAGTATATTAATTTTGTTCACATAACGGTACCCCGTAACGACATAAACTAATCGAAATAGATATAGACTTCAATATATCAAATGATCTGCGCGAAAAAAGAAATTCATTTAACCTTGTTCGCACGTCCGTCCGTCTGTCCGTAAACACGATAACTTGAGTAAATTTTAAGGTATCTTAATGAAATTTGGTATGTGTGTTCCTGGGCACTCATCTTAGATCGGTATTTAAAATAAATGAAATCGGACTATAATCACGCCCACTTTTTCGATATCGAAAATTTCGAAAAACGGAAAAAGTGCGATAATTCATTACCAAAGACGGATAAAGCGATAAGGTAATGGTTGGCGGGTTGACTTTATATCGCAGTATAGGAAATTATTAAAATTTTTGACAATGGGCGTGGCACCGCCCACTTTTAATAGAAGGCAATTTAAAAGTTTTGTAAGCTCTAATTTTTTAACCTTCTAGTCATTAGTATTTTGCACCAAATTAAGGGTCAAAACTTTTTGGCATACACCTTATAAATAACTTAAATTGAAATGCAAACTTGAAGTGCGATAGACATAACCAGAGAAACCACATAAACTGAAAGAGCAAAGCAAAAAAATTTTTGGTGTTGGTGATGATGTCCAAAAACTAAAAAAACAAATAGGTTCCTCAAGCGACTAATTTCAATATAACATTATTTACTAAACATAAACGTAGCGTTCGTATTGAAATTTATACAGAATTCGTGTTGATGTTGTTGTATTCACACCCTGTATTGGGTTAACCTAATTTTATGCGACGTTGTGATTGGTCGAATTACTTGGCATAAGTAAATATCCTCGCAAGAGCGCGATTGCACCAACTAAACAAATTTTTCAAGCACACACTTCTCACTGCTCCATTCATTTGAATGGCAGGAGAGCTGGTTGCACAAAAAATTCACTACGAGTAAAAACAGTAAACGGAAGAGTCAGCGCTAATAAAGTGCGTGTGCTCGCTCAACATTAAAGTAATTTCCGTTACAAGTGTAAAAAATTGTAGTAACCAAATAAAGACGCTATGCATCGTGTAAAAGAACAAGAGCCAATGTGTTTTGAGGTAGGTGAGCGGCGTCTAGTAAACAAACGGTATTTCTCTGAATCGACGATAAATTAAGCGTTGTCTTGCTCTGCTTTTATACACAGCTGTACTTGTACACAGGGTATTATAACTTTGATTGGATAACAGGTATACAGGTATAGAGGAATCGAGATAGATATAGACTTCGATACGTCAAAATAGTATCGAAAAAAAAATTTCCGTTTGTCTGTCCGTCCGTCCGTCTCTCTTTTAACACGATAACTTGAGTAAATATTGAGATATCTCCCAAATTTAGTACACGAGTTTATCTGGACCCAGAATAGATTGGTATTGAAAATGAGCGAAATTCGATGATAACCACGCCCACTTTTTATATATATAACATTTTGGAAAACACAAAAAACCGGCTTATGTAGTAAATAATAAGCCTAGAATGTTGAAAGTTGACGTGTGGACTGATATTGAGACTCTTGATAAAAATTTCAAAAAATTTTTAAAACGGGCGTGGCTCCGCCCACTTGTGATAGAATCAATTTCATACATAGTATTAATCATACTATCGTAACAAAATTCGGCAGAGAGGTTGCCTTTACTATAAGCAATGCTTTGAAGAAAAATTAACGAAATGGGTTAAGGACCATGCCCACTTTTATATAAAAGATTTCTAAAAGGGTCTTTATATCAATGGTATTTCATTTCCCAAGTGGATTTATATCAATATATTTGAAAAACTTCAAATTTTAATAAATGGGCGTGGCACCGCCCCTTTTATGACTAAGCAATTTTCTATGTTTTGGGAGCTATAACTCGAAGAAAAGTTAGTTCAGTATAGAACCATATGTATATGTATTATTGCGCAGCACACAAAACTTAGACTTCCTTACTCACACGAACTTAGACTTCCTTACTTGTTTCTTACAAAGTTTGAAAGGGAAGAATGCTTGCAGGAAGTGGGAAATTGGTGCGCGCGCGTGTCTATTATGTGCCTCCGGAAAATACAACACAATTGCGATAATGTAAAAATAGACGCATTTAATGATGAAGTACATACATACACATCTACAATCAAAACACAAAATAAGCCAAAAGAATGTTTGTGCGTAAAAAAGGAAGTCGATTATCAAAATTTTTAGCTGTTAAGTAAGCAGACACTTGTTAACGAGTGACGGGTTAGTATGTAAATACAAAGGAGTGTTAGTTATAGGGAAAAATGTTGAAAAAATAAAACGGTTGAGTGATATGAGGACAATGGCCATAAATTTAATTGACCTGACGGTTTGTGTTCACGCCGTTCAAAAACAAAATATTAAAAGGTATACCGCCCTTAAATTATTTGTTTTTGTTATACGCAATGTGATTTTTATAATCCTTTTATTTTTATTTTTATGTAGAGAGAGCTGGCAACTCTACCTTCAAACTTTCTATTTTGAACACGCTTTTATTTATATCCCATAAATGACTACAAAAATTTGGCAATATATCTTATTTAAAAATGTGGCAACTCTATATAATTTTTCCGTGCGACAGCACCTACTATAAAAGCTCAAAATGTTGCTTTTTACCTTAAAAAACTTTATCCAAATCAGCAGCTGGCGGCCACCGTGGTGTGATGATAGCGTGCTCTGCCTACCACACCGTATGCCCTGGGTTCGCACCCCGGGCAAAGCAACATCAACATTTTAGAAAAAGGTTTTAAATTAGAAGAAAATTTTTCTAAGCGGGGTCGCCCCTCGGCAGTGTTTGGCAAGCGCTCCGGGTGTATTTCTGCCATGAAAAGTTCTCAGAGAAAACTCATCTGCCTTGCAGATGCCGTTCGGAGTCGGCATAAAACATGTAGGGCCCGTCCGGCCAATTTTTAGGGAATATCAAGAGGAGCACGACGCAAATTGGAAGAGAAGCTCGGCCTTAGATCTCTCGGAGGCTGTCGCGCCTTACATTTATTTTTTTTTAAATCAGCAGCAAATTTTGAGTGCAACAGATGATATATAAAGACATATATATATAACAAAATTCAACTCAGAACAGCTGGCATCCCTGCTTACAATTTTATTTTTAAATAAGGCGCAATTGACTTTCGTTTTAACGCCATCGACGCAACATACTCTATTTTCAGGTGTAGTTAATTAAAAAAAAATATACTTTCGCATAAGTGGCAACCCTTTGTAATTCTTATGAGTTTTAAATATATATTACAGAGACTAGGAAAGTATTCTGCAGCCATATGCAAAACGTTATTCAACTCGAAAGCAGTTTTCGGATAAAAAAGCCGATGTTTAGAAAAATAAATATAGCTCGAAATATTTTTGTGTGAAGGTGGCAACCCTGCTTATACAAATTTATTTTTGTGTACGGCGTAAATTACTTTCCGTTGATATACAGAATGAGAAATTGATAATAAAATGTCTGAATAAGCACGTAATAGGTTCAACATATCCATATCGTCATATTTATTTATTACACTAAAATAAGTTGCAACATTGCATACATTGAATGAGTAGAAGTAACTTAAATGAAGCATATACTGCCACCTTTTATCATTAAGTAAAAATTTCTCTAGATTTGCGAGACAGTATTACTTAAAAAAAAATAATAATAGACATAAAATCACTAAGTGGCAACCTCTTGTCAGTACAGCACTAAAAAACTTCTGTTTTGTATCCACTGTAAGTAAGTTACCTCTTAATTTCAAGTAATTGCAACTTTATATAACTTATCTAAGTGAAGACGCCGCTTTGAGTGAGCTAAGAATACGGCACATTACCTTGTACAATATTTCATTCAAACGGTTTAGCCATATATACAAAAAAATTGACATAAGTAAAGGTGGGTAGCAACTTGCTTATTTTCTTCATTCATACAATATATTAATCTGCTTAGTTTATATTGACTCCCTTAGTATTGCTGTTGTGTTAACAGTGATTTGCCCCATTCAATGGTTGCGACGACTTAAAAATTTTCATCAAAGTTCTCTCAAAGGATTCCAATGAAACTAGAGCTTAAATAGGGTATACCATAGTGAATATGCTGTGAGAAGCGTAGTTTCCCCATAACAATTCAAAAGATGGTTGGTGTCATATGGGCACACATGGCATGTATCGTAGAGGTTGATTCTGGACAAGTAAGAGCTTAACATATTTACATTACCCAGAACGAAGTTGAGCCATGGAGACCCATGCTCTCCTAGTCGCTTGGTTTTATCTTCTGCAATTGTAAGATAGTGTATATTGAAAACGGAGCTTACAGGGCGTGACCAAGCTAATGTGTTTAGTGATACTCTGCGGATTTGCTTAGGGCTTATCTGAATCAAACGACTGTGTTTGGCAGGTGCCGGATGTCACCATAGTGCTTTGCATATGTTCCCTTAACCCTCTTGGAGGCGGTGCTAGATCAAGCAGTTGTTTGCTCGCAATTCCAGGTTTGCGAACGACTAGCAAAAAATCCTTGCTCATCATTTGGTCCTGCTCATCCTTGTTGAGTCCTTTTGCCTCACTTTATAGATGGTGTTTAGGAGTCAGTAAAAGATATCGCGTAGCAGCTATGAGTGCAGCATTTATGTCAGTCTGCAGCGTTTTCCAGTGTGTTTTTTTAAGACCATGCGACCATACTGCTGATGCGTAGCGCATGAACAGCCGACCAATTTATTTGATCGTGTTTAGCAACATTTCTTTTTATTTTTCCCAAGTGTTGCCGACAAGCGATTTGAGGATTTTGTTGTGGTTTTGCAATTTCGGTGGCATGCGCCTTGAAGTTGAGAGTATTATCGAAGGTTATCCCTAAGATATTTGGGTGACTGAAAATTCGGTAGCGTAACACTATCGACATAAATGTCCAATAGTTGCGTCATCTGTGCATTTCATGTCGTGAACAGATCGACAGGGGATTTTTGGCCGGTGATAGTACCAGTTCGCGCGAGTGTAGAAACTAGAAAGACTGGGGAGATAGCTGTTCTTTCTTGGCGTCTATCGCTCTCATAACAGGTGATATTGAAAACAACTTTTCTTCATTCTTTTCGATTGGGATACAAACCGGTTTTGCTTTGTGCCATCTTCAGGGTCAATTTTCGTTCTCTTTCAGAACAACTTAACCATTAAGTGTAAAGACTTATTCGTCAACAACACCAACAACAGTAACAGCTTATTCGTCACTTGTCTGATTCCTTCATACGTGAGCAAATTTTATTAATATTAAATTAATGGAAAAATTGAAGCACATCACTTCGGGAAGAAATAGTATAGATATATATTATTTTTATACTCAGTTGAGCAGAGCTCACAGAGTATATTAAGTTTGATTGGATAACGGTTGGTTGTACATATATAAAGGAATCGAGATAGATTAGACTTCCATATATCAAAATAATCAGGATCGAAAAAAAATTTGATTGAGCCATGTCCGTCCGTCCGTCCGTCCGTCCGTAACACGATAACTGAGTAAATTTTGAGGTATCTTGATGAAATTTGGTATGTAGGTTCCTGAGCACTCATCTCAGATCGCTATTTAAAATGAACGATATCGGACTATAACCACGCCCACTTTTTCGATATCGAAAATTTCGAAAAACCGAAAAATGCGATAATTCATTACAAAAGAGAGATAAAGCGACGAAACTTGGTAGATGAGTTGAAACTTATGACGCAGAATAGAAAATTAGTAAAATTTTGGACAATGGGCGTGGCACGCCCACTTTTAAAAGAAGGTAATTTAAAATTTTGCAAGCTGTAATTTGGCAGTCGTTGAAGATATCATGATGAAATTTGGCAGGAACGTTACTCCTATTACTATATGTACGCTTAATAAAAATTAGCAAAATCGGAGAAGGACCACGCCCACTTTTAAAAAAAAATTTTTTTAAAGTAAAATTTTAACAAAAAATTTAATATCTTTACAGTATATAAGTAAATTATGTCAAACATTCAACTCCAGTAATGATATAGTGCAACAAAATACAAAAATAAAAGAAAATTTCAAAATGGGCGTGGCTCCGCCCTTTTTCATTTAATTTGTCTAGGATACTTTTAACGCCATAAGTCGAACAAAAATTAACCAATCCTTTTGAAATTTGGTAGGGGCATAGATTTTATGACGTTAACTCTTTTCTGTGAAAATGGGCGAAATCGGTTGATGCCACGCCCAGTTTTTATACACAGTCGTCCGTCTGTCCTTCCGCATGGCCGTTAACACGATAACTGAGCAAAAATCGACATATCTTTAATGAACTTAGTTCACGTGCTTACTTGAACTCACTTTATCTTGGTATGAAAAATGAACGAAATCCGACTATGACCACGCCCACTTTTTCGATATCGAAAATTACGAAAAATGAAAAAAAATGCCATAATTCTATACCAAATACGAAAAAAGGGATGAAAACATGGTAAGGTAATTGGATTGTTTTATTGAAGCGAAATATAACTTTAGAAAAAACTTTATAAAATGGTTGTGACACCTACCATATTAAGTAGAAGAAAATGAAAAAGTTCTGCAGGGCGAAATAAAAAACCCTTAAAATCTTGGCAGGTATTACATATATAAATAAATTAGCGGAATCAACAGATGATGTTCTGGCGGTCACCCTGGTCCACATTTTGGTCGATATCTGGAAAACGCCTTCACATATACAACTACCACCACTCCTTTTAAAACTCTCATTAATACCTTTAATTTGATACCCATATCGTACAAACTCATTCTAGAGTCACCCCTGGTCCACCTTTATGGCGATATCTCGAAAAGGCGTCCACCTATAGAACTAAGGCCCACTCCCTTTTAAAATACTCATTAACTCCTTTCGTTTGATACCCATATTGCACAAACGAATTCTAGAGTCACCCCTTGGTCCACCTTTATGGCGATATCTCGAAACGGCGTCCACCTATGGAACTAAGGATCACTCCCTTTTAAAATACTCATTAACACCTTTCTTTTGATACCCATATTGTACAAACAAATTCTAGAGTCACCCCTGGTCCACCTTTATGGCGATATTTCGAAAATGCGACCACCTATAAAACAACCACCACTCCCTTTTAAAACTCATTAATACCTTTAATTTGATACCCATATCGTACAAACATATTCTAGAGTCACCCCTGGTCCACCTTTATGGCGATATCTCGAAAAGGCGAACACCTATAGAACTAAGGCCCACTCCCTTTTAAAATACTCATTAACACCTTTCATTTGATACCAATATCGTACTAAACAAATTTTAGAGTCACCCCTGGTCCACCTTTATGGCGATATTTCGAAACGGCGTCCACCTATAGAACTAAGGCCCACTCCCTTTTAAAACTACTCATTAACACCTTTCGTTTGATGCCCATATTGTACAAACAAATTCTAGGGTCACCCCTGGTCACCTTTATGGCGATATCTCGAAAACGGCGTCCACCTATGGAACTAAGATTACTCCCTTTTAAAAATACTCATTAAGACTTTCATTTGATACCCATATCGTACAAACGCATTCTAGAGTCACCCCTGGTCCACCTTTATGGCGATATCTCGAAAAGGCGTCCACCTATGGAACTAAGGATACCCCTTTTAAAATACTCATTAAGACCTTTAATTTGATACCCATATCGTACAAACGCATTCTAGAGTCACCCTGATCCACCTTTATGGCTATATCCCTAAATGGCGTCCACCTATAAAACTATGGCCCACTCCCTCATAAAATACTCTTTAATGCCTTTCATTTGATACACATGTCATACAAACACATTCCAGGGTTTCCCTCGGTTCATTTTCCTACATGGTTATTTCCCTTATGTTGTCACCATAGCTCTCAACTGAGTATGTAATGTTCGGTTACACCCCGAACTTAACTTCCTTACTTGTTATTTTAAAATTGTTTTGAACTTGTGTGTGTAGCGCTGCTTCAGCTTCGACGAGTAGCTCTAGAGTCAAATCTTTGCATTGGATTTTTAAATATGTTTTTTTGAATTTCATTGGTTTTTTTTTAATTTGTCAATATTTCGGCTTCAGTCTGAAGCCATTTCAGGAACTTGTGCTTATTTTGAGTTTAATTTATATCTGAATTTGAAATAATTTACGAGTATCTCTGATACAACGTTTTAAAAAACTATTTTAAATTGTTAAAATGGTTGTGATATATCGAGTTTATATTGTTTTACTACAATAAAAACGAATCGAGTACAAAATCGATACTTTTGTAGCCAATTACCAATGAACGAACGGGACGCCATGGCGTATGAGTAACTTGATAACACACTTTTAACCCTTTCGACACGTTTGGTTTTTGATAATAATCTTAAAAAAAAAGTTGTAACTGCCAAACAAATTATTTTTATGGAAGATATTTATTTTATTTACAAGCTTTAGCATATTTAAATAAATAAATGTAAGGCACGATAACCTCCGAAGAGATCTAAGGCAGAGCTTCTCTTCCAATTTGCGTCGTGCTCCTCTGTTTTTCCCTAGAAATTGGCCGGAAGGGATCTACATTTTTTATGCCGACTCCGAACGGCATCTGGAAGGCAGATGAGTTTTCACTGAGAGCTTTTCATGGCAGAAATAGTTGTCCATGCTATGATTGTTATCACCATATGTTTTAATTATTGCTTGCCA